>VXBI01001219.1:1136225-1202712 GCA_013397375.1 Toxostoma redivivum
CGCGGGCGGGCCGTCGTCGCCGGGCGGGCGCAGCCCGTTGTTGAAGGTCGGAGCCTCGGCCGGCTGCAGCTGCCAGTTGAGCCCCAGGAGATGCATCGCTGCGGACACAGGGGACACACACAGCGGTCAGCGCGGCTACGGACACCCGAGCGCCCCGCGGGAACGACCCAGAGCCGCTCGGCTCGCCGGGATGGGGATGTGCTTAAAGAACCGGCAACAGCGGCAGCAAAACACCTCCCCCACCCCCATCCCCGCAAAATGCCAAATAAACAAAAGCGAGCTGTGGTTGACTCACACATATCTGTGCGGCACTGAAATACAAAAGCTCTGGGCAGAGCCGGGCACCACGCGCCGCTTTCCCGGCTCACGCAGTGCGGGGGGCACTCTCGGGAAGCAAAGCACTTGTGCGAGCACCAGCTCCCAGTTTAAATTATAGGTGGTAATTTATATGTTGATTATAAAATCGGCTTTAGCCCTACGTAAAGTAGTGACTTGGTAATGCAATTATTTTGTGTTTAGTACGACTTATTTAAATCAATATATTAAAATAACAGAATCACAGAACTGTTTGAAAGCAACCTGAAAAATCACGTAGTTCCAATCCCCTGCCATAGGCAGGGACGCTTTCCACTAGACCAGGCTGGTTCAAGCCTTGTCCAACCTTACCTTGAACACTTCCAGGGCTGGGGTATCCCCAGCTCACCTGGGCAACCTGTGCCAGGGCCTCAGCACTCTCACAAGGATGATTTTCTTCCCAACAAACGCACAACCTACTCCTACTCTATTTCAGTGTGAAGCCATTATAGAGCCTTTATCTTCATTTGTAGACTGAGCTTCCCTGAGCATCCCAGGGTTGTGCCAATCCTTTCACCTCACAGTTTTTTGACCCCACAGCCCCAAGCCCCACAAAGCCCCAGGCAGGGAAGGTTTGCCTGCTCACAGCCATGGGCTCCCAGCCATCCCTGTGCCAGGCACAGATCTGTGTGGCCATGGGCTCCCATCCATCCCTGGTCTGTGTGCCCACGTCAGAGGCTGTGCAGCTGCACCTGGAACACGAGCCGAGCAGTGGGAGCCCGGCCAAGCACGCCCTGCACAAGTGCCTGAGTTATAGGCACTGTGGCAGGGCTAATTGAATAAATCCTGTGCATAATGCATGAGACTTGACAGGTCTGAATCATTCAGCCAGTGGATTTATGTGCATCTTCACCTTGTATAAACACAGCTACCTGCATACTCTCATCACATTATCCCCATGGCACTCTCAATACAGAGCAGTGGTGAGGGATAAAGCCCACCAAACTGCTTCTTTCCCTTTCTTTGCATCTTTCTGCTTGCACAGCAAGTATGTAAACCTATACACCACAGACAACAGCGTTTCCAGTTATGTCAAAAGGTGTTTGAGATGATTCACTGTCAATTTGTGGGCAGGAAAAAGAAAATTATTATGGTCATCTTTAGAATTGTTCTCTTCCACAGTGTCAGATCCACACGAGATTATCAGATATTTTGCATCCAAAAGTCATTATAATTATCACAAAGGGCCTAGCAGTGGCCACACAGTAAGTGTTCAAAGAGTAAATGTTAGGGAGAGGAGAAGCAAAACACTTATCATAGATACTGCCATTTACAGTGCTGGAGCTACCACTCAGATAATCTCAGAATGCAGGGAATCCATTTAGATGTGACTTATTCATATGCGCATTCCTAAGCCCCAAGAAAACAAAAAGCATCCCCCACTCCCAGAATCCATCTGTCCCAACCCCTGGAAATCTCTCAGCATGCAATCTATGCAGAGTTTAACCTCTGTATTTTTGACAAAAGCAGCAGGGGAGCAAGACATCTTCCCTAACACCCTCTTCCCCTGGACATCCTATGGACTAAGCAGATGTCTAAGAATAGTAACTAAAATCAGGAGACATTTTCTGTGAAAAGGGCAGTTGCCAGATTTCATATTCATGCTGAATTATCAAATTTTGTTTCTATTATGTCAAAATACCTCACAAAACCAAACAAAAATTGCTTTAAAGTCTCTGGTTAAATACCAGACATGAACCTGAAAAGGATGTTTTGGAAAGAAACTACTCAAAATTTATTTCTATGGAATGTTTAAGAATCCTTGGAAAATAGACAGGAAATTTATGTGGGATCAAATGTTTTCTTCCACTACAACTTACCTGTCTTGCCAAAACAAAAATTTTAAAAGGCTTTTTCAGTCTAACCTCAAATAACCAATTTTTTTTTTTTTTAAGTACAGCAAATGAAACTGAAAAATTATTCACACAATCCAAACCCCACCAAACTGCAGCTTACCCAACCTGCCCCATGGAGCAGAGACAGCTGTGCTGGGCTGGGAGAGCAAAGGAGCAGCCCAGGGTGTTTGTGCTGTCAGCAATTCCCACACCCTGCACAGGCACCAGGTTCAGCTGGACCAGCCCCAAAAGCCAAGAGTGCATAAAGATTAGGTGCATTTCAAATCCCCACAATGCAAACAAGTCACTGAGGAGAATTAGACTTTTGTGTTTTATACTCTCAGTGTGTCTATTCAAAGTTGCCATTTTTTAAATTTTATTGCAAGCGTAACCATAAATGTAGGTCACTTGCAGAGATGAAAGCCTGCTGCTTCAAGTGTGAACCAGTTCTTACAACAGAGAGATAAAGAAATCATAACTAATAGTCTGTCCAAGAAAATTATAGTTGCTACCTTATAATTACCAGGTAAATTCAGACAAGGAATTATAAAAGATCTTATTAACATGGTATTAAAAAAAAACTTGTGATCCATCTGCTTCCAAGCACACCATGGTTTCATTAATAACTGTGTTTTAATCATGGATGCACGTTAGGTAGGAGCAATTAGAGCTCCTTCCTAACGGGGCAGGGATTTGCATGCCTGCTCCATCCCTCCTGGAGACTGAGAATCTGCTGCACAGCTCACACATCCATGAGGTGATCTACAACTTCCACCAAGACAGCTGCAGTCACAAACACGAGGAATGTTCCCCTTCCACCAAGAATGAGTGGAGAAAAGTGTGTCACAGGGGCCTGAGGGGAAAGCTCCGTGTCTGCATCTGCATCTGCACTGAGCAGAGCTGAGTGGCAGCCGAGCAGGGGGAGCAAGGAGATACCTTCTCTCTGCTGCTTCACAGTGCTGGGAGATGGCAAATTTATATGATTAACCTTTCTTTCTGTTAATCAAAAAAAAAATGCCTCCAGCAAAGGAATAAGTAGAAGCCCATTTAATTAGAAATGTGGGGACCCACGCAGAAGTTGAGTGCATATGTCTCAGAGGAGAAATTTGGGCTAGTCAGTTTGTGCCTGTTTGCTGGGTTTTCTGCTTTTCTTTTCTAGTTTGAAACTGGCTTTGTTTTTTTTTTTCCCAACAACAATTTGTGTATCCACAAATTGTATTTTGCAGAGCACTTATAGGTATTTTTGTGTGTTTGCTTTCCCCCCGCTCAACATTTAAACGTATTTTCAAAGTTCTTCTCTCTGATACTTGATGTTCAAACACTGAGCCTGTCAGAATTTACAGGGTTCATTTAACACTAACATCTAGTAATTCAGAATAGTTCTCTAAACCATGAGAATTCAGAAACAATAAATTTTGAAATAAAATCTTTGAGGTTTAGATAAAAATAATAACCAACCTCTCACTCCTACTCTAGCATCATTCACATACAGAGAGCAAAAGCACCTGGAAGCTAAACCTGCATGCCCAGCAGGAACAAAAGCAGAGACCTGGTGCATCACTCCAGGTGGCAGAGCTGCCAAGGATCAATCTAAGACTTACATAAGATAGAGGTTGCTAGAGTGAATCACATATTATTTTAAGAAATCCCAAAAGGTACACAAATCCACAGGAAATTGATAAAATTGACATGCAAATTATCTTGAAATTCTCTAAACTCAGTAGTGTCCCCACATTCCTCTTTCACTGGTCTTCTCTCATTGTGGCCATGAACCCACTGCCCACTCCAGTCAGAGTTTTGTCTAAAGGACAATGGTTTCCAGGCTCAGGAGGCTCTCTGTCTTGTCTCTGTTCTCTGTCAGTCTTGACCTTGTACATTTAAAAGGAGAGACTTCTGGTGTCCTTGTCAGCTGGAGATCTCCCTGTAGTACAGCTCAGTGTCTGCCAATAGGCAGAGCAGAATGAGGATTTTCACTTATCCCTTGATAATATTCTTTCTTAAAATAAGAAATATGCAGACTAATGATCCATCATTTCCCCCATTCCTACTGCATCTTCCCAGTTAGGGTCTGTAAAATACACACTGCTTGCTTGTTGGAAAATTCAGTATTCCCTAAGCAACTCAAAAAGATGGGAAGATTATACAATTGAACAGAATTAAGAATTTTTCCATAGTTTAATTTCCAAAAGTCATGCGTAGTAACCCCTGAATTAACATCCACCACAACGAACCCATCAAACATGATTTTGTCAGGCTATAGCCAGTGTTTGTCTGGAGCAGGACAACCTCTTTTCATATGAACAAGAGATCACTCCATTATGTCACAAACATGAGCAAAACTACACTAAAAGCACGTTTGCTGTTCAAAGGCCATTGTGTTAGAGGAGCAGAAATGTTCAGTTTCCATCCACTCATGAGGTGAATGATGATGCAACTCTTGGTATTTATTATGTAGTTTTCAGCAATATCAAATTAATTTCCAAGCCAGGTCTAATGAATCACAGACATGACGAAACAAAAGGTACCTAATAAATCTTAGCATAATGTTAGTTTCATAGCATCTATATTCAAAGACCTATCTGCACATCTATTTTTTATTTCATATGGTCTGACAATTGTTTTAATGCACCACAATGTTTGTATGAAGCAAAAGATATTTAGTGTTTTACACTTCTGGGTGCATATAGATGGGTACCTAAACAACCTGAAAAGAATAAATGTATTCCCCAAAAAATTAAAAAATAATCAAACATTATTGTATACTTACTTGTATTAAATCTTACTAAGCTGAGACTCATGGTCCTTTATTATTACTACTTCTTGATCATGCAGCAAAACTTGAGGAATACCAGAAATTGATCTTACTGATCTCAATTATTATTCATAAAATAACAGTTACTTAAAAGATTAGAAACATAGTAATTTAAAGTTTTATTATTCCTCTGGAGAAAGAGGTTCAAGTTCAACCCAAGTCACAAGTGAAACAAGTGCATTAGGCCTATTCCCCAGTGATTACTTGCTCCCATTACAGAATGAATGCACAATCCATCACAGCTGACAACCTCTCCTCAAGAGATGCCCGAGACAGGAATAGCAGGGGGCTGAAAGTCAGGAAGAGCAATGGGGGAACTGCATGGGAAAAACTTGCCCATTGCTGCAAACACTCCACTTGCTTCTAACCAGTGCTTTCAGGGCTCTGCTGAGGAGAGTGGATTCCTGGACGCTGTAACAAGGGAAGTAAGAAACCTTTCCCAGCTCCTCTCATATCTGAAGAGATTGAAAGACAGCTCACACACAAATGGTCAGAATTTACTGAACTAAATCTTAGTTGAGATCCATACTTTGCTGATGTGCCTCACAATTAACAGGCACTGAACAGAGGGCAGGGAGGCTCTGTCAGATAGGCAGCACTGCTCGTGTTCTTTTTTGTACAAGATATGTCACCACTGGGGACAATCTGTAAAAGTCCTCTCCTACAAAAACTGGACTTGGCAACACATATGCCAGACAAAGATTTCAATAAATCACAAGTGATTTACAGAGGCTGGCACCACCCTCTGCTTGATAATTTTGTTGGCCAGCCTTCAGCAATATTTGCAGCAGGAGCAGTACAAGCACTGTCAGGATGAAGCTTGGACCGGATAGGAGTCCTTGACAAGGGCTGAGGAAGGTGTGTCCAAAAAAGCTCACAATTATATTCATGCCCTTTCATATTCTGCTACTGGCAGAAAGGGATAGTGTCTCCAGGAGCTCTAACCTGCAATCCACCCATTAAACATATATTAAAGTGCTTGAAATATCATTGTCAAAGAATATGAGTCTTGCTACTTAAAAGGAGCAGTCTTAAACAACATGAGCAAGTAACACCTTTCTTGCTAGAGAAACAGTGATGTCTCCTAAAATTCAGAAGTGTCAGAACTTTCTATTCTTCCTTGAATACCTCATGTGACTGTGACAAGGATGCCAGAGTTCTCCTGAGGGTATCCAAGAGATGTCATAAAAATTGATCACATTCCCACGCCTTTTTCTGAAACAAAAAACAAAAGCCACATGGCTTGCTGAGTGGGCATCTGCCCTTTTGATATATTATCTACAGGAAAGTCTAAAGCACTATTTTAAAAAGTCCAAACTGATGATATCTGTGATAGAATTCCAAATGGAAAACAGGCCATGCAGGGAAGGGGGCACAGTCTGCTGCTGATAATGCATTATTCAAGAAGAGACGTGACCGAGAACTGCACAAGGACATAAAATAACTGAGCAACTGGGCCAGAAATTGGCAGATGAAGTTCAAACCTGTAAAATAAAGTATGCTGGAGAGGAGTAATTTTAACTCCACATGTAAAATAATGACCTCTGAGCTGACTTATATCAAACAGAAGGAGAATTTTGGGCTAGATGTTAATCTCAAGTAAGTCAAACATTGAATCAGTATGGGAATGGTATAAATAAAGCAAGGAATATTGTTATGCTACCACCTCTCCTCTCAGAAAAGACCTAGAATGACCAGAGGTTGGAGAATGAGTAGAGCAAAGCATACACATGATTTGTCCTTCTTACAAGATAACCATTTTTGTGTGCTGGAGACAAATGAATGGAGCACCTGGCTTGTACCTAACCCAGCACAGCTGCAGCTACACACACACAGCACTCCTGAGTGCACCCACTAGTCCCAGTGTTTCTTCAAGTGTTTGATACAAGTTGATGCAGCATGGCCCTGCCTACCCACCAGGCCTGGAAATCCAGGGAATCTTTAGTACCACTCATCACAGGCAAATCCTGGGATTTGTATGCCATAAAATGTTTCCTAGAAGCAGCATGATTTTAGGCATAGAATGCAGTACATAAATGGCAACTACTGACATGCCACAACTTTAGTGCAGGTGTCTCAACCCAGTGTAGCTATTCATCAGCACAATGGTAAATACTCTAATTAATAGCACAGCACAGTCAGTTATAATTATGAGAGATAAATTTTCAAAATACTTTGTTGGAGATCTCAGGGACACAGCAGATAAGGATTTAACTTTTACAGGGTTGATAGCAGACATAAAAGATCAGCTAAAATAATGCATCACTCTCTGGATACCAGTACCTAGGCTATTTATGAACCTATGTTTTAATATTAATGACTTTGAATCCTACAGAGCTCATATTGAACATTTGGATGCATTCTTGATTATATTGCCTCTTCTACTTATGGCCATTCGGTTGTTTGTAGGCAAGGTTAAAGTAGCATTTCAAAAATAGATCATTTGATGTAAATGCAATACTTCTTTTGTGGAATATATGCAAAAAGTCCTGCTTATTTACTGTGACTATTGAAACTCAACAACAAATAGATGGCTTACTTTCAAGGTCATTCATTCTCAGCAATTCATCTTAACCATCAGTATGCTATGTGCTATGCACAACATTTTCATAATAAATTGAAATTAAAAGTTCATTTGGGAGCTCCATATAAAGCATTATCAAAATCCACAACTTCAAGAATTTACAGATCCTATTATTTTCAATAAAACAATAGGCTTGCCTGTATTACACCTAGAGAGCACAATAAAGAACCATTTTGCTGTCTTATTTACCCTGCCTGTAACACTGAACAAGACCTCTCACTTCTCAGAGTCACTTTTTGCAGTTTACAATGCTGAAAATGGAAAATTCCATTAACTGTAATGGCACTGCAGTGTATTTTTATATCTTGTTGCGTGGTTTTTTTCCCACTTCTCTATCAATTGAATTAAGCTCATATTGTTACCCACATACAAGCTTCTATATGTTACCCAGCCACAGGCTTATGCTCTTGTTAATTGTGCCTGACGTCTGCAATAGTTTTATACTTAAAAAAACAACAACAACAACAGCAACATTTTATAACTTTTGAAACAGAAAGTGTATTTCCTGGCTTCAGGAGGAAAGCAGTGAGGACTGTATACAAAAAATCAGTGTAAGGAATCCCAGGCTGCCATTCCCACTGGCCTCCTCACAGCTGCAGAGAGAATCCAGCTCTGGACTTCTCTCACCCAGAGCATTCCTAAAAACACAGACATGGGAAATGTGAATTCCAGCACTTAAATTTCTGGGACGTGAACCAAGGGAAAGGAGGCAGACCCTGAGCTTTGGACAGTTCTGGCTGTGGAAGAGGGATCAGCTCCATATCAGCCCTGCTGCTTTCACTCACCAGGGAAACACAGGAACCACTGGAAAACACAATGGAAAGGGGAGCTGACTTCACACTATCTTAAACATAAGAAAGAAATCCTTAGGCATAATTTCACCCTCAGCATGTAAACTTTTTTAGACAATAAACTGCTTAGAACAAGATGTCTGCTTTAAAGGATCCAGCCCAAGAAATTTTTTATAGAAATATCATAAAGGATCTATGAGTGAGTGCATTGTTGTCAGCAGCAGAAAAATTTCTGCTAGGAATTAATTCTTTTGAATAAATGTTATTAAAGATTGAAAAGAAGATGGAAGAAGGGCTATAAGATGCCTCATTGTCAACTATGTTCACACAGAAGAAATAGGGGGATCCAAAAAAAGTCTGTTTTTTTCTCAAATTGATCACCCCCCCCTCCTCAAGCTGACTGATTTATTTCCCTGTGCACGTCAATAAACTGAATGGAATGGATTTTCAAAGCACAGCATGAAAGATATACCCACAAATCCCATTAGGAGTAATGTGATTTGTGTGCTTATCTGCCATGCAATGCTTTGAAAGTTCATTCCTCTATTTCCATCTGCAGCTTTTCTACTTCCAAAAATAGTTGAAAAGCTCACACACACTTGCAGCTCCTTTGGGGGTAGGGAGAAGTGGACGATGTGAAGAGCTGGTGGCCAATTCCCAGGATAAAGCCAGGCAAGCTGGGTTCCAGCCCAGGAACACGAGCTGTACCTTGGGTGGGTGTTTGCTCCCCACTCCCCACTGTGATGCCATAGAAAAGATCCCTGGCTCAGGCCTCGACTTTGCTCCTCTCAGTCCTCTTTACTGAAATGTTTTGATTTTGTGCCACTTTGAGCAATCTTTTTGTCACGAGAAGGGTAACAGCATTGCGTGCTGCCTTCAGAATCTGGAATCTCATGACAAAGACCTTAAAAGAGAATACAGTGCACTGCTCATTTATTCTCATGACAGGCCTTAGATTGTACAGAGCGTAGAGAACTGGCACACGATTAATCAGTTCCTGAGACTGTGTAATGTGAACTCACTTCTTATGGCAATTTCAAGAATCAAGGCTGCAATCTTTTTGGTCTTGCATCTGAACTAGATGACTGTAACTAATAAGAAAAGTGTTCATATTTTTATTTACCCAATACAGCGTCTTTCAGCCTGGAGGATCCCAGATCACATTATACAATATCCTCTTTACCAGCCTTGCCAAAATACTGCCACTTTTGAAAGAGGCTTAGAAGAGCAGAAAGGGATGCTCTTAACTCAATTTTGCTCTATTTTTGAGCAATTGTGAGCATTCAATGTTAATACAAAGCAAATTGAATCCAATTTTAATTTCACACCTAAAAGACACCATTATCATGAACAAAGTACCCTGCTTGTCTTTATTCTGTTTCCAAGAGGAAGAAGAACCTAGATGAGACTTGAAACTGGTGTTTCAAGGAATATACACACAAATATACTCTTGAAAATCACTGAGGCCTGAACTTACAAGAATTAAAATAACTGCTTTACTTTTAAAATTGATCATAAACCTAAGGGATATCACATCAAACATTTATTCAACTACGTTCATCTTCTGAAACTGCAACTGCCCTAATTTCTACAAATGTGTTGAACAAGATTGTCATAATTTCACTGTTCCAAAGCATTCGGACCTTGACTCAACCTCTGTTAGCCACATTGCTAAGAAAATAGTTTTTACCTTTATCATTCCTTTGTATACACTGAATGAAGTGAAACTGCATGGTATGAATGGCCAAATATCTGTCCACAGTACAAAAAAAGTCTAATTCTTTATCATAAAGTATATTCTTCCTTTAATAGAAATTATACAGAATAGCTTAATTTAATCACCTGATAAAATCACAATTTAAAACACTGCGTGAATGATAAAGTCTAAGGTTTTACTCTCTATACAAAGTAATTATTGGAGTTAAAAGTTCATTACAAAGAGGAAATAAATCCAAAGATGAAAAGCAAATATGATTTCTTCTCACAAAGCCTCTAATTCATTTTCATCATTATAAACTGTTTATATTTCTTTCACAATGTGCTTCAAAAGGTGTATATATAAACCTAGCCTAAATCCTATCTAGATACTGACATAAAGGTACAGATTGTATTTAGCATCTATGCAGATTGAGACTTTCCATAAGCCTTGAAAGGCTGACATTATTCATATATTGTGATTTAGACGTCCTACTGAGCCAGAATAAAAACCTATGAAAATAAAATGTACAGCTTTGATAAGTATCTTACATAGTCAATCAGTTACCGCCTTGTAACTCATATTCTTTTGTGTGGGTTGTTTTTTAGTGGTAGTTTTGAAAGAAATAAGCAATTATCAAATTGGTCTATAGTTACATTTTTGAGAATTTTTTTTGTATTGTCTTTATGATTTTATTTTGTATTTTCTATGTTTTCTGTCTGTATTTTCTATATTTTTTATTGTCCTATGATTTCTGTTAATCATTTCCCACGATGAGTTTCCTATAACTATTTCCAGTCTTTTACCTGTCTTATTCTGAAGTTTGCCCATGTTGCCTTCAAAGGAAACACAAGTTTTATAGCAAAATTTTATAGTTTTCTGAGACTAAAAGCTGGCCCTCCTGCATCTGTTCCTTCTCTAGAATTGTAGAGCTGGTAAGGGAATAAGCTGCAAGTGAGGACAGGATGTGTATGATCACACCAATATGGAGACACACGAGAAATCAGTGAAGGGTTTCATGGAGCCAGGATTTTAATTTCAGATCACTGCCTTATTTTGAAGTGCCAGAGTTGCAAGTTTTTTTTTCAGATTGCAGCAATAGATATTTCACAAGGATTTCCTTTGTTTGTGTGTGTTTATATATGATTATGAGTTGCATCACCAAAAACATCTGTTACAAAATTTCATCACCCAATACAGGAACAAGAGCTTGCCTGTGCATCTGAAATCCCAAGAGACACCATGGCAGCTCGTCAGAGTGTAAGTCCACTCCAAGCACTGTGCACCATGAATAATAGAAAACATTTTTATTTAATTTGGACACCTACATCCTGATTATTCTAAGGAACATCATAATATATACTTAAATATTAATATTTGTATTAATTTTCTTTATCTCTTATGTCTTGAATTGCCTTTTAGAAGATGTGGTTTTAAGACCAGCTCAATTTGATCTTCTCGGAATACCAAAACTAATCACTGCAGAGACTGCAGAAATCACTGCTACAGATGGAGCTGCTGTCCACAACAGAAAAATGATTCCAGTTTAATGTACAGAGCATCTGATACCTGATCACTTTAATGAAGCTTTCTGTCTTGCATATGAAATGCTGCAGGAGCCTCTGCACTGTCTGAGGTCAGCAATGCAGAATGCTCCTCATCAGCCCATTCAGAGCTGGTTAAAATCAAGGCCCGTTGTAACCAAGGTCAAAATTGTCACTGACTTCAGTGGAGAGAGCTTCACTTCAGAATTCCTCTATTTAAAGTCTCTATTTGACACTGCAAGTATCATAACAGTGCCTGAAAAAACAGTGTTTTCTACAGGCAACAGCAATACAACCCATCAAAAACTCAGTGGTTTAAACTGCAGGGTGAATTGGACATGAGCTGTAATGCTTTAGCATATGCATCACTGTATACAACTAATTAAAGTATCATAAAATAAAATACAAGCTAGATTACACACCCTCAGAAACCTTTGCCTTCAATTACATGCACTTTGTAAGACATAGCTGAGTTATGTTAAATGATTAATACAATCATAATATATGTAACAACTTTACTTAGTGATACCAAAAAAATAACCAGGAATTATCCTTCAGAGAGAAGATAACACACTACAAGGGGCAAAAAATAATATATATGGTAGCTAGAACTACACACTGGTACTTCATTGCTAACATTGAAGTTCTTCATGTCTGTTATAACCAGATGGCTGGCAATCAAACCAGGATTATATATATTTTTCTTTTTGAGGGATGAAACAGTAAATACGATATTTTAAAGAAACTCCGAAACCTAAACTGTATTGAATATCTATCTAGCATTTCAGCTTCACTCTTCACTATGAAATTTATTTTTCAGGTTTTTTTTTGCTTTCAAGAATTTTCTCCAGCTTGAAAGCAGATATCAAAGCAGCACCTCAGCATCTTAAAAGAAAAATGACTAGGAACTCCTCAGTGTCACTGTATCTGACAAGTTTCTGCAATGTATTTACTGTCCTCTTTCACAATACTACAAACATTAAGAACACAAAAAGTACCACAGCTGAGATTTTTTTTCCTCATCCATCCTTATTTGAAATAGATGCATTTGACTTTATGGTCTGATAGAGGAAATCTGTTTCTGCCTCCTGGAAGTGGCTGTCCATACTAATTAGTGAAGAATAAAATACACACAAACTCTATTTTGTTAGGATATAAATCAAAATGAAAATGAAGATACTACCAAACCTGTTCATAAATCTTTAAAAATCTCACCTTATAGGACAGGTTTAAAAAAACGCAACTCAAAACCAATCCTGAGGTAACATCTACACCAATTTTCCCATTTAAATATATTTTTATAAATGTAACGACCACATTCTTTCAAAGATAACAATGGCATTATATGACTGGCATGGAAATGTAACTCAGGATTGCTATCAGTTCACGAAATTATTTCAGAAATCTGTTCACATCCCACGGCTTTGCAGGGTTTACATGAACTGCACCTCTCACTTTGTTCTCGAGAAATATTTTAACATTTGCATTCAGGTCCTCACAGGTAAGTTTTGAGCTGGGATGTAGGATTACCTGATTTCCATGCCTATCCTGGATGGTGGAATGCTACACAAAGACAGCTCTTTTCTCCTGGAGGCCCACTGGCCTTCGGGACACTGCATTGTTCATGAGGGCTGCAGAAATCGCAGGGAAAAGCAGGAAAAGCTGTTTTCCCACTGTGCTGGCTGGAAGGCAGCACTGCCCAGTGCAGCAGGAATGGCTCTGGAAGGATCAGACACTGCTCAGAACAATGCACACTGCCAGGAGCTCTGAGCTCTCCATGCTGCTGCATGGTTCAGAGCCACACCTCTGAAGTTCTTTGAACCTTTGGTGAGCCAATTTCGCATTTGAAATATTGTCAGAAGTTATGTTCTCCATTTTAGCAAGCTAGACACAACACACTCCCTGGCTCCTGGCAGGGAACAATGGAGGGATGGAGCGTGCAGTGGCTAAGCACTCTCATTGAAAAAACCAGGGGATGCTGCAGTAATTGTCCTGAGAGGCTAGAAAGGAAACAAGCCTCTATGCTGACAGCTTAGCTCAGCGTGAACTCTCATTTTTCACATGGAGCTAATTAAAAACTGAAATTAGTTAAATATGGAAATGACACTTGCAAGCACTTTAGCTGAATCCTGGCGAAATCCCTCTAGAGCGCTGAGACACTACCTGCTGCTTCAAAACTCCCCAACTGAATTTCACAGTTAAAAGGCTGAGCAAAAGGAAAGTTATTACAGAGATTTCCAATTCAAAATGTGTCTGTAAAATCCGAAATTAAATTTCATGGTAGCCCTTTCAATAACAAGGGACATACTGTGCAGTCCAACGATCTGGTTCTCCAATAATGTCCCTGCGTGTATTCTCTGATTATCTCACCTTTAGGCACTGTGCTGGTTGTGCCAGCACTGTGATGCTCACAAGGATACCAGCATTACAATGCTACAAAGATAAGCCATGTACTGCTACTGAAGGAGTCATTTGGAAAGCGTGGATGCACGGCACATAAAGGAATTACTTCCACTGTCTAACAGCAGAAGTCTGAGAAAATCAGAACCCACTGACCAAAATGTTTTATGCCTATAATTTTAATTTATGTGATGAATACATATGCAGAGAAGAGTCTACATGGCAATAAATTACATGGCCTATACATCTATATCTCCATACTTCACAGGCAGTGTAATAATAAAAAGCACTTCTGCATATTTAAATGGGCATAAAGAACCAAGGGACTGGATATGCATAAAAGGTATGATGACTGACATTAGCTTTTTGACTAAAGCACCATGTGAATTCTGTTTTAGTGCATGTGACTTGCCTAGTGTGCATAAAAGCAAGGGTATCTGCCCAAGGGCAAATATGATTTCTGAATGCAATTTAACGAAACCCGCCCACAGAACAGTTCATTTTGGAGCCAGACCAAGGCATTCAGGATAGCCAGTCACTTTCAAAACAACTGGAGCTTTTTGGGTTTATTGTTTTTCCTATATTCCATCCCTTTACCCTTGAGGCAATCCCCTCCCCCTGGCCTGCTGCCACTATTGCACCAACAAATTTCTGTCTAGGAAAGCCAGTAAAAGATGCCACATAGCACGAAAGCCACCGTTACTCAGTCCCAAGTCTTCTGGCAGGGGGTATTGCTGTACCCAGCCTGCCAAAACCTTTTCCCTGGCAGCTAGCTGTATAATCTGTACATCACACCCAGGCTTTGCTAGTCCAGGGCCTTGAAACATCTCAGCTAACCCAGCTGGAGGGGATATGCTGCAGCTGCACCATCAGACCCTCTTATTTTATTGAATTTTGAATATGCAGTTTCAAAGCAATTCAAATGAATTTGCCCAAGGCCTCAGATCAGTAAAACTACTGATACCACCTGCAGCAGGCTTCCTACATTTGAAGCATTTAAAAACAGGTGACAGGATAGGAGCTTTCAGTGTAAGGACTGACTCTCATGAAAAGCCTGCTAAACAAACTTGGTTATGCCCCATTTTGGCAAGGAAGGAACTGTATGGCTTTCAGCCCAGTTCTCACAATAGCACTGGGAATAATGGGAAGCCCCATTTAAAATTATTTTTAAATCATGTATATTTTTTTCAGGTTAAAATGAAGCATTTATTTGATCACTGAGCTTCATCTATTTTCAAGCATCTATATGAGTGGAGATAAAAAGCAGACTTTGATGAACATGAACTCATTAATAAGAGGGCGCATTAGGAAACCCAGAAACAAACATCTACCAGGTTGAAGCCTCTTAATGCCATCCAGTTCTTCTTCCAGCAAGCAGAGGCAAAAGAGCAAATTCCCCATCCAGCAGTTTTCCACAGCCATGGGCCATTTAATAGGCCTGAAGGACAGGTACAAGCTGAAAAACTACTGGGACAAATACCTGGCTGGGTATGAAACCAGGAGCCAGAGCCTCAGGCAGACAAAGCAGAGCCTGACAGACAAAGCCCTCTGGAAGCAAGAACTCTGTGAAGGTGGTTGTGGTCCTTCTGTCCTTTCCTTGTCCTGTGTCTGTACAGACAACCCTGCCTGGAGCAATGACAGAGCAGATAACCAGTGCCTACCTCTCCTGCATGTGGGTTGTAACAGCACCCATGTTGTTTGTACAAGGAACTACCCTACTTGGGGATCGGTATTCCTCAAGAGATAAATTATTTTTGTCACCTTCTCCTCATTCTGTTGTCCTACCTGAGTACATTGACAGGAGCACACAGCTTGGTGAGGGAGCTGGAGACAGAAAAGGGGAATCTGAGGAAGGGCACTGTCAGATACAGCCAGGCAGCTTACTCTGAATAGCAATCATAAGACAATTATTTGTGCCTTTAAAAAGATCCCTAAAGAATAAACTGTAAAAAACTGGCTGGAAAGAACAACATATATTCCAATTAACTTGTGACTGTACTTCAGATGTGCAGTGAACACAGTCCATCTCCCGAAGCAGCATGTAATCCACATCTGGGAAAGCACCACTGGGATGAGACCCAAGGAACATAAGGGGACATCCACACTTGCAACTGCTTTTGTTACTAATGCTTCTAGGAAAATATTGACTCAAGAAGCAAATGAATAGTGGCTTAAAGGTGAGAAATTAAGACTGAGGATTTCATCTTCTGGCTCTTAAAGGTATGTAATCATTCTCTCATTCTTTTCCCTCCTCTTGCATTCAGAAGTATCCAATAAAGTTTAAAAACTTGAATCAAGGAGGAAATCTAAGCCTGCAGCCTCCCTTCAGAGAGAAAGAAGACAGGAGGGAGCTAAGGGGGCTGACAGGGAGAAATACATTATTTATTCTTTCCAAGGCAGCACAGTGGTGTGAGCCAGGGAATTCTGTGCCCAAGCACATGTGCTCCAGCCCTTGTAGGGACTATTTCAGTGCTTGGAAGATTCAGCATCCACAAACCCAGCAATGTCATCTTTGGGGCATGAACCAGTCTCCATATGCAGAAAGCGGTGGAGTGAAGATTATTCCCAAAGCTATGGCCAATAACGGGCTACTGGTTCCAGAATACCGACAAGCCAGGTACCCCAAAAGAGTTTATAAGCTCGTTCTTCAAGCCACAGGTGAGAACAAGACTCCTAAAATCATTCAGCCTCCCTCTGAACTGCTTTCCCATACTGATTTTGTCTGCAAACAGAGTCTAAAATCATCCTGTGAGGGGCAGAGAGAGCCACTTTCTCAAATACAGGGCCCTCACCAGGAGCTACACAGGTTTTGCCCCATAAAGGGATTCTGAAATTCCAGACAGTCCAAGTCATTACATGAATTCTTTGAATTGCAAAACTTCAGTCAAGGTCATTTGCAAATGCAAACCTTGAGTTCAATTATGTTTGAGCAGAAGATGACACAATTACAATAAAAAACCCCTGTTTTTATATCTCAACAGCTTTTCCCCTTGGTTATCAATTTTTAAATACAGGGCAAGGATAAAAAGTGTGCTTTTGAGAAAATTCTGAACACATAAATGTTTCAGGTCTGTTCTACTGCACAGAACAAGAAAATGCTTCCTTTAATAGTGTGATTTGATGTAATTTGCCTTTACGATTTTTCTTAAGGTACAGCAAATGCTGAGCAGAAAATGGCACATATTTCATTTTGAGAAACAGAGCCAAATTCATCCCTGCATCTTTTTCATGCCCCATTGGTTTAAGTCAATTATTTCCAATGTAGCTATATCAGTGTGGAAGAGGAATAATGCAATCATGAATCAAGTCCATACTATTTTTCATGACAATTCCACTTGAGCAAAGCCTCAGATATAACCTAGTGAACCACAGATCACAGTCATATTTTATAAAATTTATTCAACAAAGTGTATTAAATAAACTTACCTTTCTGCCTGTATCTTAGCAACTTAGCAACCCTTACGATATGAGAATGCTGGAAACAAGCCTCTGAAGTCTAAAAATGCAGACTTGACTTTTAAGAATAGGTGTGCCAGCATTGAGGGCCATAATTGCAAGAATAAATTTTGCTGAATGGTGCCATAACACATATTTTTCTGTATCTGCACCCAGTCCTTATGGGATTCCTTTATTAATGGCAACATTTTCTAGGCTATTTGCTAGATCTGTCATGTAAATTCAATGGCAAGCATATTAAGGTTTCATTACAGGAGATATCAAAAGAAAAGTATTCCTCAATAGCTGAAGTTTTCCACAGCCACCTGTCACATGTTCCATGGTTTCCAGTGATTTCACTGAAGTGAGCTGCAGGAAAGGATGTGCCCTGTGGCACTGCCTCCTCCCTTCACAGCCCCAGTTCATGCTCTGGGAGCAGCCCTGCCCAGCAGAGTCCTGCACACACACCACGCCTTAATGTGAAACCATCCCACCTTGTGAACAAAAGAAGCATGGATGTGGCACTTGGGGACTTGGTTCAGTGGGGACATGGAAGTGCTGGGCTAGAGACTGGACTCTATGATTTTAGAGACCTTTTCCAACCTTAATGATCCTGCAATTGTGTGAGCCAAGAATGGTGCTGCACTGCAGAATGGGGAAAGGAAACTTAAATCCCCATGGAAGAATGCAAAGGGACTGTAAGAAAACCCAAGCCATGTGTTAGATGGCAATCAATCCTTAATA
This sequence comes from Toxostoma redivivum, assembly GCA_013397375.1. NCBI lineage: Eukaryota > Metazoa > Chordata > Aves > Passeriformes > Mimidae > Toxostoma > Toxostoma redivivum. The sequence goes on from VXBI01001219.1 coordinate 1,154,421, forward strand.
TTGTGTGGAAAACTGGTTTACACTAAAGCAGCCTGCAGTCTTCCCAAGTAAGAGCCAAACAGCAGCTCAGCTCTGCCCTGCCCAGGAAGGCACAGCCACTGCCAGCTGTGGGACACAAGGAGAGCAAAGTCACCAGGGCTGTGTCCAGTTGATAGGAGACTGAAGTAAGAAATCTGGGGTTAAGCCCTGCAGTTGTAACTCGAGATTACTCACTTGCTGCTGAGCCCCTGCCTGGCAAGGCACTGGCACAGTGCATGTTTCCCTGTCAAAGGCTGCCCATTCCCCAAGAAAAACGGGAGACACGTAGGCCCTGCCACTCCAGAAATGGAACCAAACTCCATAAAATAAACTTGTGAAGGAGTGCAAATGTTCAGCAAATGCAAATATCAATGCAGCATATGTGTAAAACGTGGTTTTAGCAAGGGCTCCTGTTAAATGTCCTTGTGGTGGGTTCATCAGAAACACGGACAAATGCTGCAGCCAAAAATCTGAACAGTTCTCAGCAGCACTGCCCAGGTGCACTGGCACCTTGGAGACAGGCGACAGAAAGTTATACAATAAAGCATGAAACCCCTGTTTTTCTAGAAGAATAATATGAATTTGCATTAGTAAGAGGTTTTCTTGACACAAGCACTGTGAAGGACAGTGGCTGTGGCAGAGATGCAAACCCAGTGTGCTGGGGAGGGCAGGGATGGCTGACCCTGGGATTGCTCAGGCACAAAACCTGGCTCTGCTCCATCACCCTTCTCTGCCAGCTCCCAGCTGCAAGCCACGGCACGCTGCTTACCTTACTTTGCCTTAAATTTTCCTTGAGGATGGCTGTACTCCATTTTTGTGTAGGCTGATGATTTAGTGGTTGCCTGCTGGTATCAGAGGGAGAAGCATTTTTCCCTTCAGCTCCCGCTTTGTAAATCAATCATTAAATTATGTGCTATTTCATTCACATTTTTTGGGACTGTATCTGCCATAAGACACCTGCTGTGGTGACAACTGACAAAATATATGGAACCTGGGGAGAGGATGAGGAAAGAGAGGAAGGAGGAGGACTCTGACTATCTTTGCACATGCGACCTACTGGCAGAAAGGCTCAGGCAGAGGCACACAAATGCTGTAGATTGAAGCTATTGAATTTTTCAGAAGCACAATACACTGCATAACTTTGCTGTGGCACCAGAACACAAGCACTTAAAGAGCAGTCTTCAAAGCACTAAAATAAGACATATCCAGCTGTGTTTCCATTCATACACATCAACAAGGAAACATGTAATCTTTACACTAATTCCACAGAGAAATAAAATAACAAAAAGCTATCAAAAAACCAGAATAAATTTCTACAAACACTAGTGAGCAAGAAAAATAAATTTAGTTTTATTAGTCTGTATCATGGAAACACAAGTGATTTAAAGCATCTTTGCAATGTCTCTCCAGTTTAATCTGTATCAAGTTTGAACAATCACAAGTGCATTGTCAAGATCAAAATATTCACTGTCTTCTCCACAAAACAACTATTAAAATTTTTAGAAGCAATTTGGCAATGTTGACAGAGTTGTTGACATCACACTCAAACAGGTACTGCTAACACTCACATCTCATTATATTTTATCCTTCTTTTTCAAGGCCTAATTTTTTTTCCCAGTAGTAACATACAAATTGCTTTCCTTGGAATCACAATGAAGATTCCTGCAGATTCTTAAATGAGAAGACATGTTATCACCACTAACAGTAACACAAACACAAAGCACAACTACTCCTACACCTGACAGTACTGAAAGGAGTAGTGTGGAGTACCAGCATTAGAAGATGGATGAGTAAACCAAAGGTGGGAAAAAGCAGATTACTGTTCAAGCAGAGTAATTTTGAGAGCTTTACTAAGGGCTTGGGATCTGTTGCCTCCAAAAGAAAACCAGAGAACACAAATAACACACTGTTATCGATCCTGGTTCTGTGAAGCTCTTTTCATCAAGTTGTATGGAAAACAGAATAAAGCTTGTCTTCTTCCTTTCAGATTAGAGCATTAATGTAAAATATTGTATTCTTTTTACAGCTTCTGCCACCATAGATTGCACTTTAATTATTTTTATTATTTTAAGCTGACTATTCTGCTAATAAAAGACACTGAACTGATGGCCCCAGAACCTGATATTTGCCATTTATTCTCAGAATAGGAATAGTACTGAAAGGTTCCTCAAGCAGTGCAGCTTCACTCACACTCTGAAGAAATTGCTCCTTTATACCTGTAAAGGATACATCTCAGCTAAAACAATAGCAAAAAGTGACTTAATACTGAGTGTGAGCCAAGGGTGTTGCACTTGATATTCTGGCAGCAACAAAAATTCACTGAAAGCCACAGGCTTTGTTCCTCTCAACAGAACCAGCTCAGAGCTGGGCAGTTCTGATTTCTACTTCCCCTCTGCTCAGCTTACAGAAGGAAAATGATGCAGTAATAACTGCACTTCCACAAGAAGCAGAATTTCCCAGAAAATGGCCTGAAGAGCAACACCTTGCCCCACAGGACAGTAACTTGGGGTCCTGAAATAAAACTGGATAGATAAGGTTGTGCTTGGAGAGCAAGTCCTGCATCCGCTGCATCCTGGGAGAGCAGAGGAAGATTTAATTGATTTGGTTACACCCAAGGCTACAGCCCTCTCCTTGCACAGTTACCTGGGAAAATCAAACAAGCTGGAAACAAGTGGTTAGGCAGAGCAGGCCAGTGGAAAAAGAATTGTAACACACTGTTCCCCAAACTTCTGCTGACCATCCTCTTAAGTTTTAATAGAATATCAGAACTCAAAAAGTATATACTGATGTTCTTCAATAAAATAACTACAAAATGTTAACTATTCACAAGTAAAGGTGCTGAGATGTTAGCCAGAACAAATGATTTTGCCCACTATAAGGGAAAACACTGTGAAAACATTGCTCCAAGTGTGATGTGAACGTGTAGGATTCTTTGGAAAGTGAGTGTAGTGCAGCTCACGTTATCATTCCAGCACTTGGTGAAGAAGTCTCTTCATTATCCACACACACACAGATCTCTCCTCCTGAGCTACCTGGAACTGGCAGGAATTGCCTGTCATGCTTTGCTGTCTCAATAGGCATGAATTGTCTATCACACTTTACCACCTTGTGCTGTGATTTCTTTCTGAAACCCAGTGCTCTTCCTTACATTTAATTCTTATGACACTTTTAAATACCAGAATATATAGGCTGTCTTACTCAAAAGACACTCAAAACCAGCAGACCTAAGATCCATTTTTTACAGTAATGTAAAATATATACATTACTGAAACTCAGTTTAGCCATCTGGAGTGCAGGAATAATAACATTTACTTTCCCCACAGTAAAATGCTTCTAAGCTAAATTAGCATTAACTATTATTCATCTCAATTCTGCAAAACAGTGAATCATAACCTTAACTTCAAGCATTATTTTTTTTAAATGACTAAGTAATTTCCTTGAGCAGAAAACTTTTGTCTTTCTTTCCCGTTCCTCCAACTATCATTATTTACCAGATGCTAATTTAGCCTATTTACAGAAAAATCAAGTTATTTTTTTGCTCCTCTGTGCTAGAATTAATCAGAAGCAGCATGATACCATGTTTAATTTCAATCACAGCAGCTATCACTTTACAAATAAATAAAACTTACAAAATTTTTTACTGCTCTTAAATCAGATGCTATTTTTTCCTTAAGGAAAATAAAATCTACAATACTGGCTTCCACACAAACTTTTGTTTAATTATGAGAGCACCACAGAAGGTGGGCTTTTGCTCAAGAAAATCAAAGGGCATAAATAAAACTGCATTTTCTTAAAATAAATAGCAATAGCTGGGTCATCAAGATGTCCAGACTGTTAAGAATTAAAACACCCATAAGGAAATACAATCTGGGGGGTAGAGGAAGGAAAAAAAAAATATTAATAGAAATCTATCACCCTTAAGGCAAGTGCTGTGGAGTGATACACGGAATTCCTTTTGTAGATCTGTGACTGGCTTTTTTCAGTTGAAGTTGGAAAAGCTGGTTACCAATTTTCTAGCTGGATTTTATGAGAGGACAGCAGAATTCGCCCCATCTGTTAGTCCTTGGCTGGGACACCAGTGCTATTTGTTTTCCTAGCATGGCATCCCAGCCCATAGAGCAGATTGATGGTGCCACGGAGACCCAGGGAAGTGGCGCTGGCCCCGCTGCCAAGGGCACAGGAATAGGAATGGATGGTCAAATCCAGATGATCCTGCACCAAGGGATGGGGGAGTGAAAAATCTGCACTGCCTCCTGCCTTCCCCAGCCCTGGCTCACGGGAGGCTGATCTGACCTTCAGCCAGGGAACAGAAAGCAAACTTGCCTTCAAAGCTTCAGAGGTGTCCAGGAATTCTTTCAGTTCAAGTTTTGCCAGCCACGGGCTGGTTTTAAACCCATTCTGTCAAGGTGAGAGTTACAGAGACAAACTGCTTTGTCCTAAATATCTTGTGCTTAAAGACCTTCCCTGGTGCCCTCTTTTGCACCAGCCTGCACAGGGGAGGGTGGCTTTGTGCAGACCCAGCTGATGTGCACATCTGTCGGGAGAGTCTGGATTTAGTGTTCAGTGACCCTCAAGCCACATTTAAACTTATCCAAAGCTCTGCACCGAGCCTGCAGTAACAAAGGGTCTGAAGAACATTCCTCCTCATAAAAAAGTACAATTTTATTATTCATTACAAGTATTAGCAGTGTAAGGTGGCAATACTGTATTCCTCCTAGAGTCCTCCAAAATACTGAATGCTTCAAAATACTGTAAACTCCACATCAGAAAACTATTTCCAGTCACAGCTCTTTTTGTAAGCATCTCCCCCGCTGCAGAAAAGTTTAGACGAACTATGATAAATTTTCCCATTCCTGACTTTACTGACTTGTGCATTTCTTACAAACTTCAGAACAGAAAAGTGGACAATTTTCAAGAATGTGCTTGGGGTAAAACTCTGAAGAAATACATGAAATAAGCAAGCTAAAAAGGTAGGGGAAATATTTTCATAGTTTCTGTCAGCTCATTGTAATATTATTTATTTTTAGTACATCACAGGGTATTATCTGGATATGACTAAAGAGCATCTAGTAGCACACAACAAAAAGCGGGTGAAAGAAATCAGTTACATCTATAGAGAAATCAGTTCAATTTGTACATATCAATACACATAAACACAATAAGCTAGCTAGAGACATGTAATATATAATTCTGTCTACTACAAATTTGGCCTTTTCATAATCTGCAGCCCAAACTCTATTATGATCTTGCCATTTCAATCCAGACCTTTGACTTCCACAAACAGGCTTTAGGGAAAAACTGCTTATATTTAGAAATAGCTTTGAAAGGTAAAACTACCATAGAATAACATTATCTTTATCTTAGAAGACTAGTCAGAGAGTTCAAACTGAAATGGCATTTCATGCTCAGCAATAATGTCTCTATTTGTAAATGGCACGTGGGGCACTAATACCACTGAAAACCTGGGATTAATGACTGCAGGATTTCCAGTTCTGGAGTTGACAAAGGGGATATTTTCATGGAGGTGACACGCACGGGTTTCAGAGGCCTCCCCCAGCCCAGAGCTGGCACTGATAAATTGTGTGACTACTGAAGACTGAGAGCACACTGCACAGTGCACGCTGCCATAAATCATATCTAACAAAGGGTACCCCAGCAGAGGAGGGTGGGGAGAAGCCCCACAGTCTTGCAAGTGAGGAGGAAGCATCTAGGATTGATGTTTTCCTTCAGCCAAGAAAGGACATGACTGGTTTTAAATTTCCAGCCAAAGGCAACAAAGATTCACCGTTACCTTCCACACAATCGAAAACCTTTCCCTTTTCCTACCAGTACCGTGTGCCTGAGCTCTGGAATTGAGACCAGCTGAGGAGTGAGTGTTGAAAAGGACCTAACTGCTTTCAAAGCCATTCTCCTGCCCTCTGCTCAGTAATTCCTTCATCAGAAGATTTTCATGAGCAACATTACAAAGCAAAGCGAAAGACTGAATTACTGCCACCTCCAAACCCCCAAATCTTAACATTTGGTGTTTGAGGCCTGTTTTGCCTTGCAAGAAATTATAAAAATCTTTTGTCTCTGAAAACAGAAAGATTTGGGTTACCACAGTAGGACTGAATTTTTAAAAATTCACAAATTTTGCCTAATAGCATTCACACAGATGCTTACTGGTGACCTACTGTATTCAGTAATTTACTCACATGTCAAACCCCTGAAACACTGAACTAAGGAAACTGCTTTTTACAGCTATAAAAAATATTGACGATTCCAGAGTCACCACTACACTCAAGAAAAAGCAAGGTGTGCAGTACATGCAGCCATTACCTCTTTTGCAAACTGCTCTGGGATTGTCAGAGGATGCAAGTTGTAGCACTCAGCAGAAACTCGTAATAGAGAGCATTTAAAACAAAATCTGCTGAAAGCATGTAAAGGATAGCTTACAGCTAGAATGCAAAGAATGGAAATATGTAAAGAGAACTGGAATTCCTAAGCTTTGGGCCCTGAGCTTTGGTTTGAACCTTTGTATTAGCAAAAGCAAAGATCTGTGCTCAGAATAAGGCTCCATGCTCAAAAGATAACAAATAAAATAGATTTTATGAAGGCAACCCAAGCCTTGTGCTGCCCCATCTCTAGGAAATGATTCATCATCAGTGACCCACACTGGTCTCAGTCCCAGACAAAGGCACCCACTGTGCAAACTGGAAATCCAAGGTCCCAGCAGCAGAGCTGCCAGAGCAGGATTTGCAGCACAATCCACAACCTGTAGTTCATGCTTTTCCTGTGACTCTGAGGCTCTGGAGAAAGAGTGCCAGAATGAACCCAGGGACTGCATGGATTGTTCTAGCAGGCTGCACTGCACTGGCAGCTACTCACCTCAAAACTCCACCACTCTGCTAACAGTAGCTACCAAAAGGACTCCTCCTTCAGACCCGAGTGGAAATGCACGTTGTTATGCTGACAGCTTTGAAATGGTATCCAGGAATTCCAAATTAATTTAAACAGTGAATTCTATACTAAATATTGGCTCCTCGAATTGTGGGCAACACAGGAAAACTGTACACTGAAATACACACACAGGCAAAGCAGAGAAAACTCCCACCACTGAAGTACCTGCTGTATATTTGGTACTCCAGGAGTGCCAAAGCAATATTAAGCAAATTGCACTGTGTTTAAAAGCCTTTTTCTGTTCTAGCTGTTTACAGTTTTCTAATGGTAAATATGGGAGAAAAGATGAATGATTTATGAATGCTCACTATAAAAAGTCAAACAACATATTAAAACAATGCTTCATAGCATGGGGAAATGGCGTTAAGCAGGCCAATTTCATAGTGATTTTTATAGACAGGAAATGCATAGATTTTTGACAGGGAAAAAAAATCTAAAGATTAAGAGATTGGTGTTAAATGTTGTTAAACCTTTATTTGGCCTAAAGCAAAAGATGAAATTCATTCTGCCAGAGATCTAAAAGAAAAAATCTAAGGAGATGAAAACCACAGCTTTTTAACTTAAGTAATTCTCCTTTACAAATATTCTCAGATGAGACTGAGCGAAACTCTCCACCAGGCTACATCCTGAAAACAAAATTATTTCCAGTCTCTCTGTTAATATGAGAGTGGGCAGTGCTGATCAAGTGTCAGAAAAATAGTCCAGTAAGATGGATCCTGCTGTTTTCCTGAACACCTCTGAATTCCCTGCTCCCAGGGATAGCAACCCCTTTCCTTCCTTGCTGCAGGTCTAATGGATGGTGCTTGCCCACAGCTGCTCAGGCAATTGCCCTGACCCAGTTGTGCAAGGAAATAACGAGCCCCTGAATTGACTAAGGGGTGTCACAAGGACAGAAGAAAAAATTGGCTAAGAGAGCACATCAGCAGCTGGAAGAGCATCCTCAGGTGGTGCTCAAGGAGAATGTATATTTTAATTTGTAGTTCATTTACTGCAATAGGACAGAAGTTTAGGACATGCCATGGAGGACAAGATGGCAATCCAAGCAAAGAAAGGGAAAACAACTTTTCTGTATTTCTGAGAACAAATAGCTGTCTCTACCACCACATCATTGTTTTACTATTACCAGCTAATACAACAGCAGACTGAAAGTGCAGCTGCGGTCCACAGAATATTTGGCATTTCTGGCCCAAGCATAATCCCTCAAGTAATGAAAAACCTATTTCTATTTCTGCATCCTCGCTACTCTTCATACTGAAGAGGCTGCGTCTGTCTCCCATTTATTGAAGCTTATTCTTCATCTAGACAGCCAGAGCTGGTTTGTATTAGAAATTAGGTTTTAAATCACTATTTTTCTATTATTTGTTTTAGGATTTTCAGGAAGCCTCCCGAGGTGCTGAAAAATTCTTCTGGTTGGAAAAGACTAATACTCTCTGTGAACCAGGCCCCAAATCCCTGAACACTTGTATAAGAACTTTGATGTTTTTAAGGTTCAGATTCTGGCCATGAAGACAACATGATAAGAGTTAAAATTACATAAATATGTTTTAAAAAAAGGTCAAACTCCCTCTGCAAGAGTAACTCCCTGAGCTTTTCTTAATGAGCAGACTCCATTATGGTCTCTCTTTTCTAATGTGGTTGGAGTTTTGCATTTCAATGATTAATGGATTCTCAAGATGTAAAAGAGGGGATACATAGGAAGAAAGAAACAACAGGTAAAATAAATTTTTGTCTCAATAAATCATACAAGCCTAAATTGCATCTCTTTTCTCTTGCTGCTCCCTGCTACCTTGTCGCCAGTTTTAACAGGATTCTCTATTTTCAGCTCCCAGCTCTGCACCACATTCTTACCAACACATACAGGTCTCTCCTTGGAAAAGGCTCAGATGCTAAAGGCACAGTAACCCATCACCATGAGGTATGTGGGGCTTTGTTGTTGCATTTCTCAGCTTTGGTAAATGTTTGTGTGCCTGCTGTGAAATTGCTTCGCTTCTCTTTCAGTCTAAAGTTCTTTCACATTTTCCACAGACCAGCAAAGATGTCACAAGTTCATATCTAGTCTTATATTACCTGGGGATACTTGCTATGTACTCCTGACATTTTTCTAGCATTCATTAATTTTCTCAGCACATCAAGCATTATTTACCTCTCTTTTAAAGCCTTTAATAACTGAAAGCAGAAATCCTCTAGTGACAGTACAGTCTGACAGAAGGAGTATCTTCCTTCTGCAAAAGAAAATATTACCCTTACAACTCCAATTCCAACTGTCAGGAGCAAAACCTGAGTTTGTTGACAACCCACCTGCCTTGGATTGAACTAGCTCCCCTGGAATTACAGAGGGGTTTCATGGCTTCCATGTTTAGGAGCCAAAGCTATAGCAAAAAGATCCTAATTGAAAAATGAAATCTCTTGATTATAGCAGGATGGCTTTGGACTCGCTGTGAGTGCAGTTGCACTTTAGTCAGTTTATGTGAAGTTGGGATCCTGAACACCAGCAGTGGATCCCTGGCATTCTGCTGCAGTCAGCATGGATGGGCTCTGACCACCTCCTGCACCCTCAGCTCATTCCTCACTCTCTGGTCCCTAGAGAAGAGATCTGCAGCTACTGCACCTTGAGAATGTAGGAAGCCTCTTGCAGGAAAAAATAAGTGAAAGAAGAAGATGCAAATTTACAGAAAACACAAAAGAGAACTGCAGGAATAGTGCACTACACGCAAATTTAAACAAAACAACTGTTAACATGCAGGGATGAGCAGCATATATGGAACAGACTGTCTGACCTTTCCAAGAGTCTTGTCTACTCCAGGCTGATTCCTGCAAGGCAAGTAAAGTGCCAGAGACACAGAGACACCTTGTCATCCAGCACGTGGGGAGCCTGCTCTGCCACATTGGCAGCAGCAAGTGAAAACATCTTCTATTCTGTGGCTGTTCTCAGAAAGTATTTAGTAAGAAAAATGTTGGAGGAAATCAGCTGATCAACCAACCAGCAAATTAAAATAAAGCTTGAAATTCAATTAACTGCAGCACTGTTATGCATTATGTATAATACCTTTTAAAAAGTAAATATGACACAAAGGGATAAATCTGGATGCCCCAGAGAAGAAAACAAACTAAACCTAGAGCATATTTATGGTTTTAGATAAGGTTCTGTAAGATCAACATTAGAGAATGAAATTCCTTTTCCATTCAGGAAGTGCATTAATACAAATGCTTGCCTTTTCTAGTAATTATTTAGTAATAGCCAAGATGAAGACATTAAGAGTGTTTCATAATCACACAGTGGGGTTCAATACTGATTCTCTCATTATCAAATCTGCTCAACATACAAGCCATAACATGATTTTTCTAACCAACTACATTCTTCATTTTGACATTGTAGTACAAGCTTCTGATGTGAGAAACAATTATGAGAAATTAAGACAGAGTTTGCTGACTAAAAAGTATACATGCACCAGTCCAAAAGGGAGCCTCTCCTTCCTATACACATTGGTCTAATAAATAAAATAATCTTTGGCCTGCCTCTACCTGTTCAAAGCAGCCTGTTGGAACCCATAGGTCATGAAGAAGATAAAGCCACACACAATCTCTGTCCTCAGAGTTCTTCAAGAGCAGAGTGAACGTAAGAGATGACCCATCTGGAGCAGAAGAGACATCCAGAGGTCCCCTCCAACACAAATCATCCTATAACCTTGCAAACCCAAATGTGGAGAGCAAACTTGCCCCAGGGGTCAGACAAGTTGTCACAGAAGATGTCATTTTTCCTGTTTATAGCTACAAGGCTATCTTATAACGAATTAATAACAAGGCACAACATCACACAAATATGGTGTGACCTTGCCAAGTCAAGGACTTTATTACTGGACACACAGAATATATATGATGGCTGGGATCTGAGTAGTGACATGAGAAGGCAGGTCACAGTATGTTGCAACAAGGCTACATAAAATTAAACCCTGAATAAGCAAAAGCGGAAATTAACCTTAAAAATGTATCTTAAACAACTTTTAAATCACTGAGATAAATTAATCCCATTATATTATATGGTGAGTAAAGTTTTCTGTAGTATGTAATTTCTCTTCCAATTTGTTCAACTTATTTTGCTCCATAAATTCCCTACTCTGTTACCCTGTCTCATTATTTTCAGAAAGTGAATTTAATTCTAAATGTTTATTTTGTCTTCATTCAAGTTCCTTGAATATTCCTTGAATATTCTCTTATCTCTTTAGCACACTTAAGTATTTTTTATTTGTGGGGTTTTTCTTTCATGGCATTCGTAATACTGCTTTAAGAGCTCCATTAGCCACACTTACAAAATCCACATCAAATCTTTCAATCCTGTATGAACCCATAGAGCAATAATTCTATTCCTAAAGGCAAATATGTACTGCTATACTTAAATAAATAAAATCTATAAGCACACTAAGTGCAAAACAACACAGTGAGTCAACAAAGAAACACAGCAACAAATAATCAATATAAATGAATCTATAAATGATCAACTGGTGATCTCAATCTAAATAACTGCTAAGAGAGCAATGTTTCCCTAGGAGGAAATGAGACATTTTACACTGATATTGAACATTGACTTTTCAGAGAGAATGACCACAGGTTTATTTGATAGGTATCTCTGACTTGGCATTATGTTAGCAAAATTTAATCTTCAATATGCCTTATGCTTACCCTTCCCCTGAAAAATGGCTTCATCTGTTTGTTGGGCTGGGTTATAAAGCATGTCTCAGTAAAATATCTCAGTGCTTTTTCATAATTTTCCCCCGACTTCCTGCAAGTCTCATTTTGCATCTACTTATCTCTGCTATCTCTTTGCCCTGACAAGACTTCATAGCTGTGATTCTGGGATTAAATCCTAGACCACTAAAAAATTCATAATATTAGGTATTTGCACTGGAGAAAGTAAGAATAGGCTCTATCACATAGCCATCATGAAATCCAGCATATTTTCTGGTTTGTGCATGGTAGGATGGCAAGGGCATGGGAAGCACAACCTGTACTTCACAACTGAGAGAAAAAACAGGAAGCCATTCTTGCAGCTATGACTACAAAACCCCAAAGTTCCTGTTCTATAAATAATGACTGTACTAATAAATTAGTAGTTGTAAACAGCATCCCTCTGTAATATTTGGGTTGGCCATTTCTGTCCTGTCACATCACACTGCTCATTTCCAGCACTAACCTTGGCCAAGCAGATGTTTTGAGCAGTGCAGCCACAGCCAGGACAGCAAGCATCAGCCAGGCAGCTGTGTTTCTTTACTCAAGTTCAAAGCAATATATTTTAACAGCTCCTGGGGAGCACTACCAGCATGTGTGAAAAACGTTTCCTCAGACCCATCCTAGATTGTGCTGTGTAATTTGCATTAACAACCCAAAACGTGCCCTGAAAACACAACTCCAGTAACACATGAAAGAAAACATTCCGTGATCTTCTCTGTCCCCTGTCTCCTGCCAAGCCTTCAGAGTATGTTCAGCCTGGCAGCTGAGCAAGAAAGGTTTCCAATTGCAAGAGCTAGGGTAAGCACATGATAGCACTTTGAGAGTCATGGGAGCATTTCTCACTCTAGTTTCAAGAGCTGAGTTTCATGGTATGAAAATGTCCCACAGACAAAGAACTGCCCAGGCTGTGGGACTGCCCCTCCACACTGAAATCCTCTCCTCTCCTTCTCCCCAAGACCTCTGCTAGGCAAACAACAGTACATTGGCTTTCCTTGGAACAAAACTGCAGATCAAGCTTTTGCTTTTGACTCAAAAAAGGCCCAGGAAAACTACACCCAAGTAATTTCATGTCAAAGTCTTCCTGTTCTTTGTGGCATTACACACACAGTGCAGCTGGAGCAGCTTCTCTCCAGAACTGTCTTGGTAACATCATGAATCTCTCACACCTTTGGACTGTGGAATAGGGAAGGGACATTTGCTAGGCTAAAAAGCCACATCTGAATTTCCTGGACAACATTAGCATCCAGTTTTTAATGGAATGAAGCCAGATGCTTTTCCCTAAAACTTCTCAGAGGTAGTGTCAGACAAGCTTATTGAGCTGCTACCACGCTTTTCTCACTCAGATTGACTGATAGCAGTCAATAAGAATCACTGAATGTGTGACATTTAAAATATGACAGGCATATTCTAAAATTTAATTATTGCCCCTAACTGACACCTATTTTCAATGCAAATTTAAGAACAGAACCTTCTGTCATCAGCTAATCTTGCAAGATGCAGCATTCCCTTGGTTTACATTGATTTCAAGTGAATCTGATCGCAGTGATTGGCAGCCAGATGCCCTCTGCCTCTCAGAGGTTCCAGCTTTTCATGATTTTCCCTTTTCCAGTCTTGCTTTTCAAAATGTCTAGCAAATTTGATTTCAGTAAAGTCTGGACAAGACAAAGGCTGTGGTTTTCTGACTCCACAAGTAATAAATAAATGCAACATAAAAAAAATCAAATGAAATGGAAATTTCTGTTTGTAAAGTACAACCCAGAAAGAGAAAGAAAAAAAAATCAGTGAGTACATAAGACAGGCACTTCAGCAACCTATTTTGATGAATCCTCATCTGTGGAATCAGAGTCTAAAAGACAACTTGACTTAGGAGTGGAAGAACTTACAGACATAAATGAACAATAAACTTCATCCAAGCACTTACATTAGCAAAAAAATGGACTCATTTGTGGGAAGAAAATAAGTTGATATCAACACCCGAAGGATAAAATTTTATGCAAACTGTACCATGTACAGATATTTGATGCAGAGTAAAGATGAGACTTCTGCTTCCAAATCAAAACTCTTATAGATTTTTTTGTCCCTCACACAAACAAAGGAATACTTCTGTGGTACAAAAGGAAAAACTACATAAATTAACCATTTATTTCCCTATATCTTATGTTCTGTGAATAGCTATTTTTCAGGTTCTAATTTCAAATTTTAAAAGGAAGATATTTTCATTTGCTTAATTAACTGCCAGACTCTTTGGCAATTCAGTCCTTTCTGTGGCACTGAAGTGAATGTATTACTCCAAGTTTATGCAGAAACCTGAAATTTATCTTAAATCTCAAGTGTCTTTAAGGTCAAATAACACTGAGGAATAAATGACTAATAATACTTTCATGTGCAACATAGGCACTAAAGGTGTAGTGCAAGAATGCTGCTCTCATAGTCCATGTCGTTTTTCTTTATTTTTTCTTGTATTTTCTTGCATACGATAATAGATAAAATAGCATATTAATATCTAAAATTTCCAGTATGAGTATCAAGATACTGTTTTCAAGTGAAATATCTTTAAATCCATCACAGCTTTTAATTTCCACTAGAAATAACAGTTCAGGGATTTTTTTCCCCCCACAGGAAAGACTAAATATTTAAATTACCATATTTTTAATGTACTGACATGTTGATGGTCAGATGTTCTTTGATGCTCAAATATAGATTGGCAGAAATCAGAACAGCATAGGGGCTTACAAAAATGTGGTATTTATGTTTGGCAGCAATTACTTCGTGAAAAAGACAAGGTGACTCTTTTTATGCTCCTTCTTTCTTCTTTTTTATATTTTTCTCCTCCAAGTTTGGCATGAATCAAGAGAGCTAAAAACTAATTTAACATGACAAATGCTTTCATCACTCCCTTAACCTCTGAAGTGAACACTCTGACAAAGACAATATGTGTGGTATATGCTTTCCTTTTGACACTTTATAAATTACTTTCTTGTAACTGGGTTTTACCACCAGCCCAGTATCTTCAGGATGTCCTAATTTGAATGGCTGGTTCTACATTCTTCATGTCACCCCTGGATAATAGGAATAACTCCTGGGCTTTGTGAAATAGCACAAGTCTCGGAGAGGACTGTGGGACAATTTTATTTCCATCCTGCATGCTGGAATTTACCAAAAGGTTGTGCAATACTAGCAACTACTACTCTGCATTCTTTCACATCTGGCTATTGAGGAAACAAGGAGAAGTGAAAAACCTGGCTTTAAATGTGCAGATAGCCTTGTGTACATTATGTAATGGAAAAGTTAACTGAAGTGACTTTTTTCCTATTCTCTACTACTAAAAATAGAGTAACAATCGGCCACAGAAACATTTTAAAGGGCTCTTTCATACACACCATCTGCACGTTTTTCCTCTGTCTAGTCCCTCAACAAGAAGACCAAAAGTTACCTGATTTATTTTCAACCTGGTGAATTCGAACTGTGTTGAAGTTTCTGCAAAACCCCTGCCAGTGTAAAGGAATCCAGACACAGACCAGTATGTTTAAGGTGGGGAAACATCTGCACACAGACCCAAGACTATTCTGCACAAACAGCTGCCCTATCACACTGGACCAGTGCAACACAGACCTGCAGAAATTTTTCCCAGACATCAGTCAGGGTACTTTGCAGAGGAAGATTTAGAAAAATTCAGATAACAGAGGAACTGACTGGTCTAGAAAGGAAGAATCTATCTAAATAGCCAGACTTGGATGACATATTATGATATAAACCATCAATCTATATGTATCTTTAAAAAGAAACAAAACCCAAAGTTACCTTCTATCAAGGCATATTGCCATTATTTTGACAAATGTTTAACTTAAAATCTCAGTAGTATCTTTATTTAACATCAATTATGTAGTGTGGCAAAAAGTTCCAAAGGTTATTTATGCACTATGAATTTATTTTTAAAGTGTTAAACATACTGCCTTTTCAATTCACTCATTGTATTTTTAGTTGTGTGTTGGAGGAAAGGCATGCCTAATAGGAATGCCTAATAATTTTAAAAATATTTTTTCTATCAGTTATGAGATTTTTTTTTTTGCTTCTCTCTATAAATCACCCTCATTCTGATTTGTTTCATGCCAGCCATAATCTTTAGCCGTGCTTAAACCTGTAGATATCATGTTTTCAATGATCCATCCATATAAATTCTCCCATCTCTTTTATGATAGGACGATTCATTTAGAAATCCTGAAGAGTATGAGAACTTCAAAGTACTCTTTCGATATAATTTACCTCATATTTGCCATCACTGCCTTTTGCATTTGGTCTTGATCAGCAAGAGTCTTGACCAGCATGGGTACAATCATGTTCACAGAGCCCAGATACACTGACAAACCTAAGAAGCAGAACCATTTGCTGCAAATTTTGATGACTTTTCCATAACTCTTACTTTTAGCTAATGTAATCCCAGTGATGGAACTTTTGCTATGTCAGAGAGCAAGAAATTTTCTTTGTGGACATGCAAGGCAGAAATACAATAGCAGCACCTTCAAAGCCTTTCATTTTTTGAAATCAGGAGATGATTTAGCACCTTAAGTCACACTGTTAGAGGACAGCAAGGATTAGTTTATAGCTGATGGTCTTACACCTGCTCTTTGTCATGTGCAATGAATTGTATGATTTTTTGCTGAGAGGGAAGGAATTAATTTAATAAATGGCCTACCTAAAGCACTTAGCTTTTACCTTTCTGTTGTTCTCATGCATCTAAGGCTATACTACTGCTTTTCTGTTTTTTCTTTTCTCTCTCTTCCATCACTCTAAATTATGATCATAGTGGATCTATCAAATTTATTCATAGGATTCATTTCAGCTATTTTCTGGTTTTGACATACACTTATTCTTTCCTGTGTATGGCATGAAGCTTGTCAGGTAACTTCTCATTATTTAAACCTTGAGCTAACACTCTCCTAAACCCTGCTTTGTTGTGCTTACTACCAACTCTATTGTGCTCATCATTCTTTCAACAGGAAAGAAGACCTCAAAAACTTCTGTCAAAATGGATCAGTTATGTCATTACTTGAAATGATAGATAATTCATCAATTATTAAGAGTCAATGCATTGCCTTACATTCTCTCTTGTCTCATATATGAAAAGTGTAAAAAGCAATAACCACGTTGCAAAGCTTTGCTTAAGATTACAGTAACCTAAATACCAAGGAAAAAACACATTTCATAATCCATCACTTCAAAGTTATGCACATGATTAAAATGTTCAACTTGCAGTGCATCATTTCCCATGTGCATAATCACTCTAACAGGGAGCTGCTGTATGATAACTGTCAACTTCAATGAATTATGTGCTTTCCAATCTTTTCATTTATATACCCAACTAAGCTTGTTATTCTTCTGAGGCTTTCTACAGGGGAAATACAGAAAGATGGTTAGATCTGTAGTACTCAGTGTGCCAGGATATAGGTCTGGACTAAACAGACAGCAGGAATAGTCAGCCAGTTCTCTCCTACTACTGTATATATTAATCACATATGGAAGCTCATTAGTATGAAAAATGGGGTTTTCTTAGAAATTGGTATCTATCCTGAAGAGTCAGGTTATATAGGATCAAAAAAAAAAATTCAGCACATCTTTATAAATCTTTTGAGTGCTGTACATGAGAATAGTTTCAGAGAGGAAATAAATCCCACAAAGCATAGGTCTGAAAAGAATTAACAGAAAATATCATCAAGCTACCATAATTTTGCATTTACTCTGAGAAAGTAAAGAGTGTGCAGCACTTCACTGCTGTCAGCATATTGTTAAAGGCACTGTAAAAGTTACAAAATACACTGGTAGTTTATGCAGACACCTAAAAAACCTCTACAACAACAGAGAATGAGAGGAGACCAGGGGAGGGGGAGGAAGGCAGAAATTAATTAAATTAATAATGACAAAATCTCAGCAGCATGTTAAAAACATCCCAAAAACCCACAGAAAGGATCAGAACACAGTGCGGTCACTATTAACATATGAATCCTGGGAAATAAAAACAACATTCAGAGTTTCTATATTTTTCCTTACAAAACTCTAAGGATGAGTAGAATATGGAAAATAACTGTATGCAAAATGGAACTATCTAATGATTCAAATTTAACACCACCAGGATATAAGCACACAGACCAATATAGACTGAGAACTAGTAATCAGAATGATTTTGCTTTTTTTAGCAAAAGGCAACATGGGATGGTAATGTTTGAATTCAAATGCCACTTGCTTCTGTTACTTATGTGAGTTCACCACCTATCACAATTTTTTTCTAAATACTTTTTAAACATATGGTACTACATCAAAAAGTCATCAAATCCTTCTTTTTGGACCATCTATGAGATGTGCATATCTGACACTTAAAGTTAACATTGCACATTAAGACTCCTGAATCAATTTCTTGCTTCCACTGCTCTTACAACAGTGAACGTGACTGGAACATTTTATTTTTCCTCATTAATCAGTATAAGGAACAATAATATTCTTTGCTCACTAAGAACACACATTTGTGAAACACATTGATCATCCTTTTATCTGCTGAACTTTTATTTTCTGACACAGCCATGTGATTTGAAAGAGAAAACACAGCCTTACCTATGAAATATGCTAGCAAGATGGCAAGCAGGACTGCAGCAGCAATTGCAGATAAAGCAGCACATTTCCAGCTACAGTACTTGGAGGGTTTTTTCAGCTTGAATGCATTCCTGGAGAATGTATTTCTAGGTAAGAGTCGGGGAGGTGGAGTATAAACCGTTCCTGAGGTCAGCGGGTAACCAGGGGAAGAGCTGCTGAACAGCGGAGTAGTTCCAGAAGATGTCTTAAACAAGAAATGCCTGAAAAACATAAAATGGAACAGTGTTGAAAATGGCAAGTCCTGTAGTTAAGACAGAACATCTCCTACTCCTGTACCATTTCAGCTGCCACAGTCTGCTAAATTCAACCAAAAAGAAAAAGGATTTTGTAGGAAGAAATAGGGAAATGAAAATTCTCCTTTTTTTTTGCTACCAAATTTTAACAACTGGCACTAAAATACAGTGTGAGGATATCTTTCTTAATCTTTTCTGTAATGAGATGCAACTTGACCACATACTAGCTAAAACATCAGCATGACCCATGCAGTGTCTTGGAGTTCCCTGTGGAATCTACCACTCAAAAAAGGTTTTAAAAAAAACACACTCTGAGTCTCATTTACACTCTTGGCAAAAGATCCCAGCAAAACCACTAAGAACATACTGAGCAAAACCCATGGTCCTGTAGGAAAAGGTTTTGCCAGAATTAGAATTAACCATGATTTTGTGGTTTAACAGTACACAGGTTTGGTTTGAACAGCTAAGACAATTATCAACAGCACATGACTCAGCAGATAAAACCAGGATTTGCTGCCCATACATTTGTTAGGAAGAAAATAAGGGACAGAATACACTCTAATGAATCTCAGAAAATGCTGTCAACACATTCCAGACAGAAGAAACAGAGAAAGCAAACTGGAAGACTGGTTTAGATTAACTTCTCACAGCCAGGAAGAACTGACTACAAACCTGTTTCCAGTTGGTACAAAAAAAAACAAAAAACAAAACAAAACAAAACAAAACATAAAAAGAGAAGCACAGAATAAAGGCTGTGGTCTTACAGAAAGTCACTTGGTTTAAGACAGAGAGCTCTGAAGACTTGCTTCATACCCCCTCCCTTCACAGCTCTGAAAAACAAGTGCCTCTTGGAATCAAACAGAACGAAGACACTCAGTAATCTCCAAAATCAAAATCACAGCCTAAAATAACCCAGGTCTTACTTCCAATGTAAAATATGTTTAACATTTTTATTCAGATACAATCCAGTATGTCACTCTCAAACCACCTGTTAAGAGTTTTAAAATCCATGTCACTCACTGACAACAACAATTTGGAAGTTGGAGGCTGAGATGTGTTTCCCAAGCATGCTTTCCAGCCCGCCACCATGAATGTGCCTACTGTCAAGCATAGATTCGTGTATACCCATTCTACAGAATACCAGAAGTGATTTTGAAGGCATTTTTTTGAAACATTTGTTTTGAAATAAAACCCAGAGCATAAGAGATTGTGCAGAACTTGCACACAGGTGAAAGACAGTAAAAGGAAAGCTGGCCAGGCCCCCAGATTTCTGATTAAACATTTCCATTTGAAGACAGCCTCTGAAAATTGGTTGTTTTTTCTTTAATGAATAAATTAGAAACTATATTAATGGACACGAAAAATCACTTTGACATTGCCTTTGTTACTGATTTTTAAACTCCAAGTGGCCTTGTACATCCCTTTCAACAGTGACCAAAATCTAGTTTGTTGCAGAAAACAAAGACAGTGGCAGTATCCACTGTCAACTTTTTCTTTGTGCTTCGGAGACTTCAGATACACAATCAGACTCAAACAATTTAACTACAATCAGTTACTTATTAGAAACATTGGGGTTGTTTAACAAATAAAAAACACAGTTCTTTTTTCACCCTTTTTAGCAAATAGAAAACACCCTTCTTTTTTCTTCATTAGTGAGGGACCTTAGAGGTTAGAGGTTGCTTCTTTTCTGCACATCATAGGTGATCTATGAGAAAAAGCAATAAAGACAAATGCTAAAAGACTTCCCTTTAAAATGACCAGCCTTTGCATTTTTAAAAAACATCTTTCAGTAAAAAGAAAGTAAGAAATAATGAAAGCCTGGTGTCTTGAATACTTCATTTTGAATGTTTCTTTACTTTGCAACAGTTCAATTAAAGTAGCTGATGGGAAAATGATGCCATGGGGCTGGTTGTGTTACACCAGATCTATTGACTCTTCTGCTCCTTCTGTCTGGGTAGAACCTGATTAATCTGTCAGCAGAAGCAGCTTTAGTCCTTTCTAGCTGCTCTCCAGTGTTGGGAGCACAAGACCAATTCCATGATTGGATGTAGGGACTGAAATGACAGAGAGCATAAGGGAAAGCAAGAAGACAAACCCAGAGAGACAAAGGCAGGCAGGAAAGCTCCTCTCTCATCCAGGCTAATTCTGCATCTGCCTCAGCCCAGGCCCCCTTCTCCTCCTGAATCCTCATGGCAGGAACAGCCCTCTCAGGTTTGGACAGAGGGGTCTATAACACACAGTTCTTACCCTTTCCCTGCCCAAAAGCAGATCTTTCAGAACAAAACTGGAAATTACAGTCCTTGGAACTATCTTTATCTGAAATTCCTTTAAATCCAGGAATTTTATGTCCTCTTTACCCGAGAAGGCAGCTACAGCACCAACAGAAATTTTAATATAAAGCATTGTTAAAGTAAACTCAGATATATAATGAAACTCTGCTCCCATTAAAATTGAATTAATGAATATCTAGATATGCTTTAATAGAACATGTCAATCATATCCTGTTGCATGTGAGAAGACAAAAAAAGTAGAACAAAAAAGCAGCTCCACTGTGATCCACTTTGAGATACATAAAGTATATAAAGAAAACCAAAACACTTATCCATGTAAACAGGATCTCTATGATATTGTTAAAACTAATCAGAACTTGGTAGAAGCAAGAAAAAACAACTGAAAAGGATATGTGAGATGTCATTCTCAAAGTCAAAAAGAACGAATTTCATTGGATAAATCCTGAATTTTGTCACATTTTGTCCTACCCATGCATTTCGAAAGCTGAAAGTTCTTTGTCTCAACATGGGGACCCCTGACAAAGTGGCAGA
This sequence comes from Toxostoma redivivum, assembly GCA_013397375.1. NCBI lineage: Eukaryota > Metazoa > Chordata > Aves > Passeriformes > Mimidae > Toxostoma > Toxostoma redivivum. The sequence goes on from VXBI01001219.1 coordinate 1,175,800, forward strand.
TATCAGAAGACACCACACCACCTGAAAGTACACAAGTTCTGCCTTCAAAAGTTAAAAAAGACATTTAACTAAAGATGTGTTAAATATCTCCCAAGACAGTTTGGAAAACTGGCACTGCATTCCAAAGCAGGGGGCCAGGTTAGCAGATATACCTTAAATCACAGCAAAGCATACCAGAAACACTGGGAACATAATGGACAAAACACTTGGACCCCCAGAGTTTTAAATCTAGATTCAGCTACTAATGGAAATAAATTGACTTGTCTCAACTCTATCCCTAAACCAAATGATCTATAGCCATATTTTTATGTGAGATTTGACATGGTCTAGTACAACCAATTGTCTGTGGGCTGAAGCTGCACAGAGAGAACATGAGCATTTATCAACATTAATTATAGCCTCACAGTGGTAAGGCTGGGAACATTGTACAATGCCTGCTTATGAAAAGAAATGATCTGATTTGTACCAGTTCACTTAATTTCAAACACACTCCATATAAGAATTAAAAAATTGTATTCTCTGTCTTACCTGTTCACCTATCAAACACAATTAAGAAAACCACATTTTCTACCTCACAACTAAGCATTAGCAATTTGAATTAGAGTAGGACTAATTTTCTATTTTGAAAACATGGGAGTAAATTTGTTAAGTCTCAGCTCAGTTTCCCTTATTTCAGTGGATCAATAAGACAATTCCATACTGAAAAATTCACAAAATATGGTTGCCAGTCTACAGTGATTCTGTATTTCAGTGTCCTTGGGAAGCTGTGGGAGGAGCTTGGGTGGTGTCCATGGAACAGAAGTTAACCCTGCAGCTCACCCGTGCTCTCCTCTTCCACTCCCAGGCTCTGGCTGGAGGATTCAGGACTCACCAGGATTCAGGATTGTCCCCTCTGCTGGGTGGGGTCACACCCGGGCACCTCAGGGCTGACACCACCCCAAGGTGACATCTGTGAAAGCTGAGCTTGTGAGGGGACATTTGACCACTGTTCTGTGCACTAATGGCAAATGGGAAAAGCTATATTTTGCTTTCCTCATTAATTCAGAGCTCTCCCTCGCATGTGCCTTCCCACAGGTCAAAAAGGACCTCTGGTGTTCAGGGAACAGTGGTGTGACAGAGGCTGTATTAACTTCTATATTCTTTGAGAGAACAATCAGCTTTTTCCCCCCTCCTTTCTGGACAGATTGTCATGACAGCACACTACAAGAATGAGTATAGAAAAAAAATTGGTTTTGTGAAGAAAAAAACTAATAGAAAGGAAGAAAAAGACATTTTCTAACATAAATTGCTTCTTTCCCTCCTAAACTTATTCTGTGTAAAAAAAAAAAAAGCAGACAGAGAATTGTAATGCTTAATTTGTTTTTTTTAAATATATTTTACAGAGTTTTTAATAGTAATTAATAAATAGAGAAGCTATATGCCAAGAGAATAGTAACAGCTCAATTTAGTTGTTCTAAGACTTAAAAATACCTTCAAGCTGTGGTAAAATCACATCTGTCTGTAATTTTATTGGAAATTTATTCTTAGCAGAAAACAATGGATTATAGAACATAATATGCTGGCTTTCATTGTGATAAAAAATCCCAACCTTCTGCAGTTTTCAGTCTTCCAAAAAAGTAGCCATGAGTCATTTTATGTCAGGGGAAGCCTCAAAGTGGCTGCCAAATTCAGACAGTGAAGTTTTATGGAAGATTTTTAACTTCCAAACAAAAAGAAATCAAGTCTGAAGAAAACAGGGAGCTGTGCTTATGCCTGTTATGAAAAAATGAACTCTGAGTGGTGGACTAGTGCAAGCTTTGTGGAAGGTGTTCCCAGTCTTTCCCCAAATGAGATTTAATTGTATGTTCTCTCAGGTTCTTGCAGAAAACATGAGACCATCAGCCGTGTTTCCACAGCTGAGGGCTCTCTGATGTGGTAAAACTGCACAGAAGTTTACACCCTTTGGAGTGCCTAGAACTCTAATGCCAGCAATAAAGTTTAAGAAGTGTTACCTATCTGAGTTTAAACTGTATAATTACAAGAAATGGTCTCAATCGTGTCAAATCCACAGACTAAACTCAGTAAGACAGATTTTTCAGTGAAAAGCTATTTCAAATATACATATATATATAAACCCAGTGGCCATTTTACACACCTGTGTGTTGTGCACCCCCACACCCAAATGCCTGTGGAAGCAGAAGACAGTCCTCATGACACTGTTTCAGTGATTTTCAGCCTGCTGCAGATACTGATGCAGGAACTAAGGACACTCTGTTAGGTGTGGGAACAGTAATTCAGGATGAATGCATCAGTACCAATGCCACACTTGCACCCACTGTAACCTCCTGATCCTGGCGGCAGCACCCAGAGCAGCTCCAATTCCAGCTCCCCAGCTCTTGAAAAGCTGATGATTCTTTGAAGGCTGGGTTCTTCACATCCCCAGGCAAAGTGTTCTAAAGACTGCAGGGTGTGAAGCAGTGTCAGGGAGGCTGCTGTGAGCACCAGGCTGGCTTGTCACCACCACTGCCACCCTCTAACAAAGACACAGCTGGACATGTGCACACAGTAATTGAACACTGCCTGGCAGCCAGGCAAGGTGGTGTACAGAAAGGCAGGTGCCAACCTTTGGGCACCTTGATCTGTCATATTATTGAACAAAACCAAGCAGGCATCGCTCACAAATCCGCAAAGGCAAAACACCTGCACTGTGTGACAGCAGCAGCAGCGATGGCTCTGTGCTGGGCACCTCTCCACAGGACATCTGCTCTTCATCTGCAACACTGAGATCCACCTGGATACACTTTATAACCCTCTCTCCCCCTAATCCCAGTGTGAGCTGACCCCTGGAGCCTTCTCCAGGAGCTCTCAACTATGTGCTCCCAGCTCTGCCTTGTCCCCATAGCAGTGCCCTGTCCCAGGCTGCTCAGAGGCTGCTGAGCTGTGAGACAGGCTGGAGAAAGATAAGGTGGAAAACATAGAGGGGGAAGTACTGCTGAACTGGGGATCATGAGCAGCTCAAGAGTTTGAGGTGGAGAGCACCAATTTGGAAACACAAAAAATCTAGAAGGAGAATATGCACATGGCAGCTCAGCAGCTCCAGGGAGCTCCAGAGGCCCCTCATCACCTTCCTGACTGGTGGCTCTGTGGTCAAAAAGATTCCAGGTACTCTGCAAGAAGTGTGAGCCCACCTGTCTGCCTGAATCCCAGTTAGCTTTTATGGGAGTTAGCCAGTCAATAGCTAGCTTTGCCCTTTAAAGTTATGAATCTCATGGCATTACTGTTTATTCCCCAGGAACAGAGCAGTCAAACTGCTGGCTAATGCCTAGTAAAGAGTAACAGGAACAGTTACAGACACAAACATAAAAAATCCAGGTCTTTGCATATGCACTTACACGAAAGTGTAGCAGATTCAATCAGCAGATCCAGGAACATTTAGGCAGCTCTGAATCAACTCAACTACAGGAACTTTCTCTTCTTAAGCAGGAAAACTTGTGTCTGTTTTTGCCATAGGGTTCTGAGTTGCATAGTGCCAAGTGATGAGGTGCAATAGTGCCTCCATTTGTTACTCCAGTGGTGAGGATAATGGTAACAGTGTTTTGAATTTCAATGGGTCCTTGCAGTTTAACTTTCTACATCAATTAATGAACATAATTTCAAAACACTTCTATTTTAAAATGCATACATGTAAGCTCTCCACTATCTCTTAATTCAACTACTCACTTAACAAGGAGAAAAAGAAGTACTAACAGTGCTATTTCAAGTCTATAAGTCATAGAACAGAATAATAAAACTCAGAACTCAGAGAAATTTAAGTCAACATGCAAACTTAAATAAAGAGGAATCAAAATCACATAATTCTAGACTTTTTTCTTATAAAGACCCTAAACATGCTTGTCTCTTTCTGTGCAGTCACTCACACTGCCTGTTCACTCTGCACAGCCCAGAAGTTAAAAATGCAAACGAACAAGATCATGAAAACATGCAATTATCTGCAATCAGTAAAAACTTCTTTGAGCTTATGTGTACGTGAGTGGGAGTACATCTAGATCAATTTTCTGAATCATCATTATATATCCTGCTTTTGTACTGTTTCCCTTCATGCTTTTCTCTCTCCTATTCATGCCTATATTTGTTATGAAAATGATACTCCAGTAGCCTGCTAAAAATGACCTTTCTACAGTGTTTTTGGAATTCCTCCAAGTACATGGCCCAAATGTATTTAAAGTCCTTGGGGATGCTTTTGACTGTGCTTTCCTTGACTCTTTAAAATGCTTTTGATTTTTAGACAGGTCCAGAATCTATCTGTGCAGATCTCAATTATTTGGAAAGTCCCCACAACCTTTGGGCAACCTTCACATGCAGGCACAAGAGAATGTCAGTTTTTAGCCCAGCCTTCAGTCTCAGAGGAATAATCTGCTCTAGCACATGTACCTGTAGCTGCAAGTAAATGGTAAGAGAAAGCCACAAAAGACAAAGCAAAATCAAAGGGATGACTCGTTTCACTGTTCCAAGCAGTTGTTTGTTATGCCCAATATATCCTAGAAAATTGCATTAACAAAAGGAAAGGAAATTTTGTTTCACTGTTCTGTTCCAGAACATTTTGCATCATGTACAAAGATATCAAAATATTGAGACATCGTTGAAAATAGGCAGACAATTGCAGAGAGCAGCTGTAGCTTGAACTTCAACACATTCAGAAACTTCAAGTTTACATATGCAGTTCAGAAGTTCTGCAGCTGATCTTGACACCTCAACATGGTACAAAATGTGAATGCAGTATTTCAGATATTTAAATTATTTCTTAAAAAAAATTAATAATGCTTTCCTCCACTGTTAAATCCCTCTCCTCGTGTTCCCTATTCTTGGCTTTTTTGCCTCGACTGCTGTAGCCTGTGCATAGGCGCAGTGCACTGTGTTAATTCCTGCCCTGGAATGCACTGGGGCACTGGGTGCAGATGTTTCCCAGCTGTGATACCCCACGATTTTGAGTTCAAGCACTGCATGGTGCACACTGGGATACAGCTCACATTGCTGCTCCATCCTTTCATCTCTCACTGCTGTCCTCAGGCTCACCCAGAGTGACTGTGCTGGAATCAGACTGGCAAAGTAACAAAAGCAGCTTGAACCCCAGGAAAAGACAAATAATTTGAATAGTTCTTTGAAGGTTGATAGGAATTATTTTCAGGTTAAATTTTCAGATTTCTCAATCTTTAAACTGAACTCTGCACAAACAACCTCAGATTTGGACCATCAGTCTTATACTACAGCCCACAAGATCTAAAGACACCTATCATAATCACCAGAAGGGTGGCAAACATCCTTTCTCCTGAAACACAGAAGAAACATTTGGATGTTACAGTCTTCCTTAGAGCCTAGCATCCCATCCTTGTGAGCAAGCACAAAGAATTTATAGACATAGATACAAAATTATCTTTGCAACTGAAAGATTTGGACTGAAAATATTTCAAATTACGCGACTAATTATGAGAACTGAAGAATAAGAGTAATTTCTATTTAATTCTAGCCTTTTTTTTCTCCTGAATTAAGTATTATTAGTTGTAATGATAACAATTAATTTTACATCAATCTAAAGTACTGAAAGGGGCATTAGTAAATCAGGCAATCTCAGTGAAACATCCATCCATGGAAGCTCCTCTGTTCTCCTCCCTCACCCATCCTCCCAGTGCCTGTGTGGGGTTCTCATCCCAGAGGATTCCTGCTGTGTGAGGAGCCACGGGAACCTCCCCTGCAAAGCCATTCCTTTCTCCTTTGCCCTCAAAGCATTCCCAGCTTTAAAGAGAGCTGCCTCTCCGGCTGTCAGGAAAGAACGAGACCCACCCTGGGATGTTCAAAGGCAGTATTTTCATCACACATCCCCTTGGAAAGCAATGATTAAAGCAGCAATAAAGGAACACTTCTCAACTGGAGAAGGTAGAAACCAGCACTTTGTTAGGAGGAGGAAGAGATGCTTTGAAACAGACTGCAAGAGGACAATAAAAGTTAAAGAGCATTAAACAGCAGCTCCGAGCCTAAAGGTAAAGCAGCTAAATACTGCAGAAAAGAACCATAAAAATAGCACCATAAAAATGCTACAGCCATGCATTACTGTGTCTTTACTTAGAGATATTTCAACCCTTCCATTACAGACCCTTATTTCAAAGAAAACAGAATGATTCTGTAGCCAGCCTGGGAGCCTGTTGCAGCCATAAAGCAGCAGCAGACCAGGGAAGGCACAGCCCCTGTTTGTGTGCCTGATCCAGAAACAAGCACACTAAAATCAAGCAACATCACTGGAAGTGTTGCAGATCAGGTCAGTCAGGGCTTTGAGCAACTTGATCTAGTGGAAGGTGTCCTTGCCCATGATGAGCCTTGAGCTCTTTCCAACCCAAACCATTCTATGACTCTAAATAAGTAGAATTAGGAATTCTGAATAGGCTTGTTGCAAACTCATAACTCCACTAGAAGCAAGGAGCTGCTGCAATACATCTAAACATAATTATGTAACAAATACAGCACCACAAAGAATACACAACGATTTGGCTACAATTGCCTGAAAAGGCCACATGAAAACATGTGCAAGCAGTAAAAGCTTCCTTTATATCACAAAGAAAATAAACCAAATGTGATTAACGACCCCCAATAAATACTGAAAAAAGAGATAGAGAAAAGATATATTTGAAAAATGTGATGTCTCCAAACAGTCTGAATTTAGTCTAAACTACCTAAGACAGCAAAGGAACAAAGGGAAGGTTAAAATATTCTTACCAGAAAAAAAAAAAAAATAAAAAGCAATATGCAGACGCGTGTTGTATTATTCAATGATTTCAGCACTTGGTACTGTTAGATAAAGAGACATCTGGAATCTAAATCGTGATCTGAGTTTTGTAGTGCTGACACAAAGCATTCCCTTCAGACAGCTCAGGTGCCACTTTTTGTTTCATAATCAGTAACGTGACCACTTGCACATCATTTTCAATTGAGAGCAGAATCTACTGAAGGTAACTGTAAGATGAAAACTAAGAGTTATGAAACCTTCTCTTGATAAAGCAGGTGCTGTCAGTGCTGGCTTTGCCTCCTGAGCGCTCCTCTACTGAGATGAATAAACAGATAACAAGATAAAGAATTAGAATAGTGCACTGCGAAGAGGCAGCATGAGAGGGGTCAACGTTTTGCAACAAGCTAAAGCTTTAAAGTAAAGGCTGAAGTAAAAAGTTACCAAAAATATGCCTTTTTTTTTTTTTTTGTGGCTATTGGTATGAACGTAGATGAAACACCAGTTTTAAAGTGAAAGAGTTACAGGTTAATTCTGAAAGTCTCAATGATTTCACAAGCATCACTTTCAGACATCTTCTGAGTTAATATTCTTGTGATGAAACTTGTCATCAAGCCCTGTCAGGTGTGTAATTTCAGAAAAGAACTAAAATCGATCCTGAAGCAGGTCTGGAATAGTCTTGGAACACAGCAATTCTGCCAGGACAAATAGCTTAATGCTTACCTGTGATAAACCTGTCTTCCAAAAAGATCCAATTAACTGTCGGGCATCCTGCAACCTCCAAAAATAATAGTATTCACAAAGTAACCTTTTGTCATCAACATGTACATATACACTCCCAGAGGTTGCAGGAAACAAGAGAACCACCAAAGTCAGCAGTGGCATTCACAGTCACTTCTGGCTGGGAACAGGTACAAAACCAGACAGTTACAAAACTCAGCCAGACAAATGCCCACTGCTGTGGCTCAGGGATGCCAGCATTATGGCAGACTCCTTTTGTGAATATCCCAAGGAATTCCCTCCAGGTAAAGCGACTGGTAAATTGGGACAATCCTGAGCCGTTAGAAATGACACATTTCAGGTATTGTTGTACCCAAGAACAATTCCATATAGGAAGAGGGAGACCAGGCACAGGAGGTAGCCACTCTACACCAGAATTAAAAGTAGGTACTATTCCTAGTTCCTAGGCAATGAACCACACAGCAAGAACCAGTCTGGCAGTCTAGGCTGAACAGGACCAACATTTCTATCTTGTAATTCTTAGCAATAAATAAAAAATTCAGGATGTCCAAATTAACTTCTATAAAATAGCAGAAGTTCTCACAGAAGCAGCAGCTCAGAGTTGAGATTTTTTTGTGGTGGTTTTTTAGTTTTGTTTTTTTTTTCAAAGTTAGCTCCAAACCTTCTGCAAGCAAGAATCCCTTTCCTTTCCTTTTTTGACCATCTTGGCTTTGGCTTTGGATAACCTGAATCTGCTTTCCACTTCTTCATGGCACCCATGTTCCCATTTTAGCAGAGCAGGACAAAGCGAGGGCAGCCCCCTGTGCACATCCCAGCCCAGCCCAGCCTGGCACTGACTCCCTGCCCTTCCCAGGCTCATTTACTCCCCATGGAGCTGTAACCCACCACTGATTAACCACTGAGTGACAGCAGCCTCGGTGTTGTCAGCTCCAACCCAGCCACACCAGCTCCTCCCAGACCAGCAGTCTTCAATCAAATGTTGGAGGGGCTGGGCTGAGGCTGCATGGGGCTGTAACTCCCCCAAATGTGGGGTGTAGTCCAGCAGAGCTGCATTAAAGCCCTGGGAGGCTGCAAACCAAACGTAACATCCCAGGAGCTGTGGCAACCAAGCAGCTGAAACCCTGGCACCAGCCAGTGCTCCCAGCAGCCCAGTTCCTCCACCTGCTCGCTGTGTTTATCACTCTCTGGGCAAGCAACACCACCCTGCTATTCCAAGCACTTTATTCAGCACCACAATGGCTAATTTTAAATTCTGAGAGATCAGCTCTGCCAACTCTGCTATTTAAAGTGCAAGTTAAATATGTTTGACATTCCATACCCCAAATGACAACAAACCAGAATATTTAGACCAGCAGCATATCAGGGATTTATTTATTTATTTCTCTGTCAGGCCTAAGTGTGCACCTTTTCATTTATATGCTGCTGTTTGCCCCACAGGCATCAAGCTGTTAACATGTACAGAAGAGATTAAAATGAACTTGCATGCTGGATGAGGTATAAATTAAAATTATAGTACTGTCAGTCATGAATCTTGGATTGTTTCTCAAAGTCTCCCATAATGCATAATGGCAAGTGAGCCTCTGTTTGTTGCTTCAGGAAAGGCAAAATGTATAATTTTTCAGCAGCACAGTCAATATGAATTCTAAGTAAGTTGTCCCTGAGCCTGTGATATAAATATGCTGTACTAATCGCATGAGTTGTGTATGCAAGGAAGGTCCAAGTGAATAAAAGGCTTTAAAATGGGATGTGAGCAGTATTATTCACTGTGTACTTTCCAGTGCAAAGCAGATTGGGGCTGCTGGATGTTCTAATGCCTTGCCATGCCTATGCAGTGTCAGAAGAACCATCCCTGACACAAAGAACACCAAAGCCCATCTCCCAACAAACCCAGGGTGTTCTCTGTGCCATCTGGAGGAGCTTTGGTGGCATCCCCAGGGTGTCCATGCCCACCACGCACCTGGTCTCGAGCGGGACGTTGCTGTTGAGCACCCAGCTGTCCTGGAGCTGCACGGACTCGGGGGTGGTGGCCAGGTCGTTGGGCGCCGGGGTGGGCGCGTGGATCTGGTTCCGCCGGTTGGTGAGAGAGTTCCTGTTGAGGGAGTTGGCAGAGGAATGGTGATGGGACAGGGAATGGTTGTGAGGAGGAGGGAGAGGTGGCCTCAGCGTTGACTGGCTGTGATGATTTGAAGGGCCTAAAACAGAAAAGAAAAACAAATCACAAATGTGTGTGGTCACACTGCTCTCCTCGGCATTTTCAAGGGGCCACTGCCTGGGAAAAGAGACTGTGCCTCTTGGACCTGTGGGCATCAAAGCGTGGGCAAATCAGATCAGTGATTATTTGAGATCAGCAACACAAAACAGGGCTTCTAGCCTGCACAGCTGGCATGTTGACAAAGAACTGTATTTAAATTTTAAAATACTTCTCTATGGATTCTCCCTGGAGAAAGTCTCCTCAGTGAAGCAGCCAGGACAGCAGCCTAGCTTGACCATTCCCACCATCTAGCAAGAGGACATTTACCCTCCCTGTTTCTATCAGGGACTTTGAGCAGAGGAACCTCAATGGATTAAAAACAGCTTTTGAGAATATGGTCTTTAGGCCCCTATACAACATAATCAGAGAAATCAAATCTTCTTTCATTCACTGTATTTTACCAATCAGCTTCACATGAACAGGATTTGTGCCAGCACAAGAAGATTGAACTCCAAATATGAAAAGAGAGCAACAAGGCAGTGATGGTATCTTTCATGTTATTCCATGTGATCAGGATTTTGCCTGTATTTTTCTATTTAGTAATGCCACAAACACACAGCAAGATCTGGAAGTTATGTAACTCTTTCAGTCTCTTTCATTGAAAAATGACAGATGATTTTTTTTTAGTGATAAAGAAGGATATAAACTTTTCTCATTCTTTGAGCACCGACATGTTTACATTGATAATGAAAAATATTTTTTCTAATCATTGAGGCAAATGGATTAAAATAACAGCACATAAAAGAAAATCTGATAAGCAGGTGTCATTCTAACATTGCCACTTTTCTAAACATAAATGCAGACTGGTAAATAAGTTCATGTGCAGTTCCACACATTGCAATAATATATGTCTAATAAAAACAGCAAAAGAGAATAAAGAAAACAAACTCTATTATAAACTGTATGCTTTAGACATCGTATCAAATTGTTTTCTAGTGAACATTAATCAGTAATACTAGAGAAATGAGAATTCTAATGATGCATGTTTGTTTTTAGAAACTGAAGCAAATTCTGTACTTAATGAATCAAATATTAAAAAGAAAACATCACAAAACATCATTTGCAGCAAGACTGATCTCTGTCATGAAACAAAGAAGTCTAGAAAAGCTGCTGAACTGAGTAATTACTGTAAGTCAATTAAGGCCAATATTTATAAAAAACCCAAAATAAGCAAAAACTCTCAAGACAGAAAAGAACACCCCAAGCCCCAGAGCAGCAGGAGGGTGTTTCACCAGGATGGAACCCTGAGCTGCAGCAGCACTCAGGGACAGGGTTAGTGGTGCCATGCTGGGCTGGGTGAAGGCTCACACTGGAGGATCTCAGAAGGCTTTTCCAGCCTGACTCTAGGGCTCTACACAACAGCCCAGGGACAGCTCTCTCCTGGCACTGCTCTGCAGACTGCCTGCCCCAGGGAGAAGCAGTGGAAGTGCCTCTTCCGAACAGCAACACAGCCATGGAACAGGGAGGGAGCAGAGGGCCCTTCTGGGGAGAGGCTGTTGATTTTTTCTTCAGCGTTTCTGAGGGCTTGGGAGGCACAGGGTGGTGAGGAACAGACCCAGGTTTACTGGGACTTACACGAGGCAAGTACAACTTCTCTGACAAGAAACTTTAAGAAATGAATGATAATAAATTCTGCATTCTCCACATGTTGCCTTAAATCCACACAGCAGTTTCTTTATCTTTTTTGGATGCCTGTTGCCTGGACGCACACCCTGTGGGAATCTCAACTGCTCTAAATGCAGTCACCTTCCATGAACACATCCTACATTTTAAGGCCATCATATGTGCAGCTCTCCTCACTATCCTTGGCTAGGTCTTATCTAAGCATAAAAGAGACTGTTTATTCAATAAAGTTTGATGTTTAAAACCCCCATTTGAACCTCCAAGAACATCAAATCTCTAATCTATACTAGGTCCTGTGCCATTTCACAACAGCATGCAGAGCAAGACACAGCAGGAAGAAAATGTGTTTGGACAATATCCACGTGCACAGAAGCTTAAGTGAAATTACTCTCCTAGTCTGTGTTCTGACTTTAAACAAAGCATGCTTGGATTTCAATAAGTGAATATTTATGAGTGATAAAATACCAATATGTGCCCTTGTGCTAATAGTTACTTCAAAAGATTCATGTGCTTCATGTTTTCTCAACTTACTTTAGATGCAGCCTTTCGTTCTCAAGGATAAGTATGAAAAAATCCTACCCAAATAAACAAAACAGCTTTGCTCTGAGAGCCACAGTAGCACCAGTTAAATAAAGACTCTGAATCTTGTCACCACAATATCATGGAGGCTGTTCTTAAAAGTGAGCCAAATACACATCAATAAGAATGAACAGCATTTCTGTAAGATTGAGGAAGCAAGAGCTGAAATCAAATTACCACAAATTATTTACTCTGCCTCAAGATTCAGTTCCCACACAGTAAATGTAAGATACTTTACAAAATGAGCTGTGCAGAGGTAACAGAACACACATTGCAGCTGCAAAAACTCTGAAATCTGTCACAAGACAAATGTAGCATTTAATATAGAAAAATAAACAAATACCAATATTAACATCATGTAGCTAGCATCTATTAAAATGTATAAAAGCTTATATTTATAAAAAGTACTAACTAGGGAGTGTGCACTCGCTTGTGTATATATGAGAGAGATAAAAGCCTAATATGCTGCTTCTTCATAAACCTGTTCAATATAAAAAGGGATATAAAATTGGATTTGCATCTGAACATCTGAGCACTTCTTTATGAGCATCTTTGCCTAAATTAAAACTTCACCAGCAGTACCTGCAAATCTGCTGAGCTCTGAAGTTCAGAGGAGTCAATCACTTGTCCCGTAATAAAGGATCTGAAGGGATTGGCCCCATGGATCCCACAGGATGCTCTGGCCCCCTGGAAATTGTCTTTGACTTGGAGGCTTTAACACAGTGAGTGTCTTGATGGAGTATATCTGGCTTTTTACATCAGCAAATAGATTTTATTTTTGATTCAGCAGTAGTCAGTATTGGTCTGGAGAATACTGAGGAAGTTATGCCTTTTTTCAATTATTAGTCATTTCACCAGGATAACTCTACAAGCTCAAACATTTAGGATTTAAGGAAAGTCTTTCAAAACCACAGTGAAAAATCAGAGACCTGGAAATCTGAAATACTGGTACTCTCCACATTTAGGCTTTTTAATATTTTTAAATTTCTCATTTAAATTCACAAACAGACAACATATCTAATTCCAATCAATTTTAGTACACATTGATTGTGTTGAGCATTTTCCAAAAATCATGTCCTGGTGTCCACATAATCAACATGTGATTCTTCAAGAGATCTTACTTTAGTCAAGAATATCAGCAGCGCTCATTTCAAATTAGAAGCTGAATGAGGGTAAACTGTGTTGTAATTAAGTAATCTGAGAATACAAAGCCTGATCTGTGTAGCTTTGAAGCAATCATATGCTATCCAATTTACTTATTTGGGTTTAATCAGAACCAAAATACTAAAAAAAGGAAAAAAATATTTTGCTCAGTTCATTCTTTTATCTGGTGAAACATTTAAACAAGCCAGGCTAGCACAGAGCACATCCTTCGGGAGCTGTGCATTGTAACAGTGCTGCTGTGGCACAGCCTGGCAGCCCCAGGGCTCAGAGAGAGCCCCTGGATCTCCCAGAGCTGCAGGCACATCAGCAATGGCCGAGTGCTCCTGAGCTCACGCTCCCAAACATCACTGCTCCGCTTTTTTACAATTCAAATGTTGACTAAAATACAAAAGGAAATTCACATCTGCTTTGACGTGGCCAAACTGTTTTTCATAGCTCTTCCCAGGCTTTGGTACACTCACTTAACTCATCCATTAAATCCAAGCAACACAATGATCCGAGGAGAACAAGTTGATCTCCCACTGCAGAGATGAAATTCAAAGCAGAAAAAGCAGCATCCCTAATCTGAGTAAAGCAATTGCTTCCCTGTATCCCAGTTCTTTGTCAACACTACCTCAAAAAAGTAATGAAGATGGTATCTTAGTTGTGTTCAATTATCCTCCGTGACATTATTAAATGCTAAAGAGACCTTTACACCTCCTCATCACTCCTTTTCACAAAAGAACTAAAAGAAAGAACCCAAACATGTATTATTTTTCTGAAATGAACAATGACACAACTATTTCCTTATGCTTTAAACAATGCAAATACTGAACAAAAAAAACCCCCTAAAACTGAAGCTGATGAATTGAAAGAAAATAATTACAAAGCCCACAGACAACCCTTGTCAGCCAGCATTAGAAACCTCATCTGCAGCACTCCTGGTTCTTTATTCAAATCCCTCTGCCACACTGTTTTCTCAAGGAAACCACATGATCTGCCATCACAATGAGTAACGGGTGTTTCACAGAACCACAGGGCCACCTTCCAAGCTAAATTCATCTTCCAAGGCAGCTCACATTACTCTGAGTCAGGGAGAACAGAAAGCAGTGGAATGCCCAGGAATGTGACAGTGTCACAGGAGCTGCTGTCTCCAGCCCCAGCCTTCAGTGAGCTTGGCAGGGTAGGACCAGGGCTCCTGCCCAGCAACACACACTGGGCTTTATGCTGTCTCTGCTTCAGTTCTCCTGTTTGTTTGCTTTATTCTCTACATTATTTTGTGCAAGGCCATAAGCTAAATGGCATCTCAATGTTCTGAAAATGTTTTCAACACATGCTGTAAAGACAAAAGTTATCTCACTCCTAAGCATGGATACCATTACCTCTCTGTCTTGCTGTTTTAAATCCAAGACATTTGCCAGGTGTTCCTTCTTTTGTCTGCCTGTTTTTACACTCTTTGAGGCAAGAATAGGTTGAATGACTGGCTGTCATCCCAGACTGTACATTTCAAACTGAAAATTCAGTAAATAGGTGATATGAAACAGTAAGTCACTTATCAGTGTCTGCCAGTGCATTGCAGCCATGACCCCTGCACAATATTACAGTAGAAAATTAAATGTTGCTCTGACAAAAAATAAACAAAAACAAACCCAAACCAAAAAAATTGAAGTAAAAATACCCCTTTGCTTGCCCACAATATCCACTGTGCAGTCATACAAGCAAAGGCAAAACTAGACCCTTCACCAGGAGTCAAACCTAAGGGATTACAGTCATATGACCACTTCTCTCAAGTGAGGGTCACCTGCAAAAAGGTCAAAACTCACTGCCCTACAAAATATTATTGCCTGAGACACCAGTACTCCACGAATTTGTTGAAATACATCACTTAAATATTTATTATCCCACTGTATGAGGTGCATGGGCTGCATGAAATAATGTCTGGTCAATGGCAAATCACATCACTTCAATAATAACGCTTTATGCAGACTCAGTGTCCTGTAGTACTTCATATATGTAATACATGTGTATGTTACATATATAGGAAAAGGTAGGCACACTATTTTCAAATTTTGCCTGTTGTAAAAATGAGTCACAGAGAAGTTGGAGTTTTCTTCTTTCTAATTGAAAAACAATAATCTCACATCTTTTTCAATCTATCTTATAATTTAGTTTCCTAACACTGATATAAATATAAAATGTATTTCAGAGAGTTTAAGGATGTATTTATCTTCTTCAGCTCAGGTACATGAACACTATTCACACTATTGTTTGAAGAAGGCACTGATGTAGGAACTAAAAAGAAAAGCAGACATTTATATTTCTAAGCAATGAAGTTCGTTATTACTTTCATCACTACTATGGAACATTTTAGTGCAGAAAGGTAAATGTTCTCTAGACTTGACTCTGCAGAATGGGAAAGAGCTGGATCCTGTCTAAAGACTCAGACAAATTCTTGCCTGAGCTCACACAATTTGAAGCACTGGGAATCACACCAAAATAAAAATGAAGATTTTTCTGAACAACAGACAGAAATTTCTAAACATAAATATTTAGGCCAGCAGCAGAACCTGGTGACATTTTCCTGATAGGATTATGGCCTGAAAACTGCTGCTTCTCTGGCTGGCCTACAGGGCACCCTGAAAATTGCCATGGTGACATAAGAATAACTGTGCCGTAATTTCCAATTCACTGCAAGTCCCGAGTCAGGTGCAATAGAAAGTCATCCCTGAAGCTGTTACAGCAGCACTTAGCATCTTGCATCACCCAGTGAGCTGGAACACATTTGGTTTCCAAGGGGCAAAAGAAATGCCAGTCATGGGTGGCTTAATGCAATACCCTACCCTGATTATTTCAGAAGTGTCACAGAACATATTACATGTTGTCCAAAACACTTTTTTTTTGTTAACCTCCTAAAAAATTTATACCAGAAAGAGTCTCTCAAAATATATTTCCGAAGTAATTATGTCAGAAAGAAGATCTAATAGGAAACTGAGCTTTTTAATAAATCAGCCTTCCAGGTGCTGCAGATCTTTAAGAGAAGGAATGGTCTATCAGCAGCGTAATGATCTGGAATCTTTCTGTTGTTTGAAGAGTCAGTAAGGTCAAGTTGCACCACTGAGAAGTTTGGCAGCTGAGCTACAAATGAAACTAAATATATTGAACAAGGCTTTCAGCATCACGTAATTTCTCTCTTTCTGAAGCCGTATTATCATCTCTTCCCAGCAGCACTAACTTTTTTCAACTTCTGAATTTTTTTTCTTATTCCATCTTATACTACTGCCTTAGGATAACTTACCATAATGTACAGTGCATACCAATCTAGGTTTTGTTTTTTAGTTCAACAGCAGGATTAACAAAAATATAATATTTTTCTTGTCTAAGAGAAAAAAAAAAATTCTATTTTACGACAATGTTCTTCAATGTGTTTTCAGGGTTTGACCATTTTTTCCCAAAAATACTTATAAATCGAATCCCTTTGGCCCCCAAAAAGCATGAAAATAATAATTAAAAACAGTTTTAGGCTGAACCAAATGATAATCAAATGATGGAAAGAAACACTGATATATAAGCATCATTAACATGAAGGCTCACTGACATATACCAGCAAATACAAGGTTCCTGGAGGAGCTACCTGGGAGAATTCAATTTCATAGTTCCAGGGAAGCCAGTTATTTACTGTCTGGACCATCTGTTTCCCAACATGTACAACAGGTAAAAATAATTTGTGTGGAATATATGGAAAAAGTAATAGGAATGTTGCATAATTCTAGAGTAAAGAAAAGCAAATATAATGCAATGTACATGTTGCACTGGATCAGGCTTTTCAATGGGTTATTTCTCTTTTTAAAAGCAGGCACGATACAAGGAAGTACAAGACAGAAACAAGGATTTGTCTGCCTCCAGGGTACTGCAAGCTGCAATACTACATGACTGGCATTTCTTCCACAGGCAGTGAGATTTCATTTGAATTCTTTATTGGTTGTTATTGGACTAAAAAAGGAAAGTCACAAACCATTCAAACAAGAAGTCCTGTTCACGTTTCCTGACTTTTCAAGGTACCAGAGATGTTACCTTCAACTACTACAAGTAAAAGATTTTCTTACTCAGGTGAAACAATGGATTAATGAATAAAATACAGATTATTGTGAAGTGCTGCATGAAAGCCCTCACACAGTTTATCACTCAGCACATGAGCCAACATTAACCCAGCAAATCTTAAACAATTCTTTAAATAAAGTTTTTTGTGAGTGAAAGGCAAAAAAAAAAAAAAACCACGAAAAAAACAGACAACAAACAACTAAAAACCAACTACAACCCCCCAGTCACACATGGTAAAACAGAAAAATGGATACAAGATGATTTCATATGTGAGAATGATGGGCCTCGCTCACTGGGAACTTCTCAAAATACAATGCCTGATGTGAGACTCTGCAGGGGCTGATCCCAGGTCCCACCACCTGCAGCCTCAGTGCCAGCCCTCCTTGGCCCTGGGTGTGGCAGAGCTCAGCTCAGCCCTGGGGATGCTCTCAGGGATGAAGGGCAGAGGAGCTGCAGCCAAGCCCAGCCCAGGGTGGGGAAGGTCAGTGCTGGCTTGGGAGCTGCTGGAGTGCTGCCTCAGAACAGCTCCATCCCAAACAGCCCTGCCTGCAGCTGGCTCCCAGTCTGCTTGGAGACCAGAAAATTAACTGAGAGCAACACCAGAGTGATGAGGCACCCACAGAGCTTTGCTGGCCAGCAGTCCTCTCAACAGCACTGCAGCAAATACTTCACTACTACTGCATTCACCATGGAAAAATCTCCTGTAAGCTGGAAACTCACTCTGTAGCACAGCAGAAAGGAAACAGCTCACTGAAAACTTTGTTTAGGTGGAAAAGATCAAGTGTTGTCTTCCGTAAATAGCACTACTAACATCTTGCAGACACTTAATCCTTACCAAGACATTAAACCTCTATGCAGTTCTCTATTACATGAGCTTGAAGAGGCTCTCAGAGCAAGGCTATGTTTCTTTTCTTTTCCATTTATTTTTTTAAATTAAATACACCTGTCTCTAATCACTTGCAATTAGTGAAACAGGAAGCACCATCCCTGCTCATCTCCTGGGGCTGTGCTGCTTGCCACCCTCTGCCCAGTTCCCCCAGCACCACCACACTGCAGCCCTGCTCTGGGCTGCCACTTCAAATCTGCCCTGCTCTTCCCTTGCCAGCATGGAGAAGGCAATCGAATTCCCAGCCTGGAGAGGCTGTGTAATCATCCTGGCAGATACCAAACACTGGAGTGGTCCCACATTACCAGAACAAACAGAAGGCAGGGAACTGAAATGCCTTTCAGCAATGCTGCTTGTTCCCAGTGTCAAGGGGAGAGGGGACAGCACAGCCCTACCCATCACCTGCACTGAATGCATTTCTGAAAGCACAGCCTCACCCCAGATACTCACACAGCACCAGCTTTACAGGCCTGTTTTATCTCCAGCCCATGGTTTTATTTTTCTGACCCCAGCAATGCAAAGTAAAAGCCATTTAAGTAAAAAGCCACAGAAATATGGTATTAATTGAGAAAGGAGGGAACAGGTTCCATTTCCTACTTAAGGTATAAAAAACAGCTATCATAATTGCATTATATACTGTTTCTTCCTTCAGAATGTCTGAGGCTGCCACAGAACTAAGTGGTGTTTAATACTGTGAAAGTGAAAAAAACCAACTCTCAAGTGCCATGCTGCATTGATAATCGTAACAGTGGCAATACTAAAGAAGAATTTAAAACGGGAAAGAGAGGATGATCACAGTATTTTATCCAACTAAAGATATAGGAAACTAGAGAGTAGTTAAATATCAAGATTGCAATTTGGGTAAAACCTCTGTCACTCTGCAAAAATTGCTAGCAGCTTTTTCTAATCAAAACCTGTGCCTGAAATCTCTGCTTTACCCTAAGTGTGGATTGCTGAAATCCCTTGGACAGAAAAGGTTCAGGACAGGTAAAGCCATAATATGATAGATGAATTTCAGCAAACCCCCAGACCAAGGAAGAAAAAAGGTTTTGACACTGAAGTTGGCTTGTGAAATCATGGCAGAGGAGAGATGAGCATTCTGCAATCAGTCAGATAATTAGACTTCTTTGAGACAAGAGGCAAGGAAAGAGTCAGGAGAAGGAAAAAAGACATGAAATAAATGTGTCCTGAGAGCTCTTACAGAAGCTTCTTCCACAGATCATGTGGAATCATGTGTGATACATGCATGGGCCAAATTCAGATCAGCAAGGAATTATCAGCAGATGAGAGTAGAAGCTCATGGACACCCTCGTCTGTACCATATAATGCTTGGACAGAGTGGGGCAGTAAATTTGGATCAGATTTAGTCTGATACACCTGGATCAAGAGTCTCTCCCTCCACATGGCCTGAAGCAGACTCAGGGACCCATTGTTGTTTCCACCTCTCATGAGCCCAATAGAAGAATGAGCCCATTTGCATTAATTTGTCAACACTTCTAATACAGCAGACATTGAACTGCAATTCTATATTTGAAAAATCCAATAAGATTATTTTAATTTGATATCACAACTAGGATATAGAATGACAGCATACAATCTTCCTATTTCTAAATTAATATGCAAGAAAAATCTGTGTTAGGTCTTCCATAGAGACATGCTTAGTACATCAGGACTTTTCTTCACGGACCTTCTATGAACCACAATGTCAGAGGAACATTCAGGAACAGATTTGTTGTCATGCTTAAGAAATTCCAAAGCAAAGAGGACTTTCTTCCCCCTAAACGTGTAGCATTTAAAGTGAAATTTATTTTTGTTATACTCTTACCAGTAATTTACAGTTATCTATAGTTTTAGGTAGTGGGATACTTATTAGGTGTCAATACTTAACATTGAATGAATAAAAATCAAATTACTTCAAAAAATAAACTTATCTGATTAAATTATTGCTGTTGGGTAGCTGTGAGGCTCCACACCAGCAACAATTACCTTAAAAATTAAAAAAAAAAAAAAATCCATTCATTTTTAGTAATTTTTTTGTGTGTGGTTATGTGTGAAAGATTTTAATTTACACTCATTTATCAACTCAGACAACTTCACTAATGGGGGAATTTATTCTGATAACAAAAAATCAGACTGTACTTTCAGAAGGTTATCAGAAGGTGGGTTCATGTACATGGCACCTGAATCAGGAATAAGTATAATTTTTTACCACAATTCTTTAAAATTAGGATTTTATTATACACAGTTATAAAGGAATCTGATGCCCACATAGAAATTATTTAATTTCAAATGAATGCATCTGAAAGACATATTCACAAACATAGGAAGTTAATCATGGCAGAGAAAGGGACCTTAAACCAAACAATGTTGTACTCTGTGGAGGTTTTATATCTCAGAAGTGATTGCAGTCAATGTCACATACAGGGAAATGATCAATGCCATCAACCAGAATGTAACAATAGTGATAACACTTCGTGTTCTCTACAGAATCTCTGCTCTGTTCTTTTCACATGTTTCACAAATAAAGCCCAATAAGGTAAGGACATTATCAGAATTCTATATGACAAACTGAAACAGAGAGCAGAGAAATCATAAGGAATTGTGTGACCAAACCCTGGTCCACTAGTTTCTCCCTGGTCGTCTTCTTCCAACAGGCCTTACACATCTGACCCGTTTCTCCAGTCACAACAAACTAAAACACATGAAAATTAATTCCAGTCGGTGCTAACAGAAAGTGTCCCATGTTTAACTATTGTTACAAACAGGTTTGGTTTGGGTATTTGTTTGTTTTTTAAAAGCAGGATATTTCAATTACACCTCTTGGTAAGCAGAAACAAATGAGGAAATCTCTACACTGGATGAAGATCCAGAAATGCAGTATTGTTCTGCCAGACCTGTTACAGCTGTTAAAAACAACATAAACCCCCAAACCAATGTCACACAGCTGATCAGAGATTTTTCCAATGATAAAAAACACAAGTCCCACCCATTGGGGTGCTTTAGATTTTTAAGCTAATGTCCAATTAGTACATTTAAGAGAAATACAAGAGCAAAAACTATCCTCCACAGGGCATGCAAGCCAGTCATCCTTCAAGCCTGAAGACTGATCTATGCAGATTTTCTGCATCATAAAATAGTCTGGAATAAAACCCAAACTGCACATCAGTGTAGGATGCTGACAGGCATCTTGATCTGGTTTCACTATTTCAATTTAGCTGCATATTGTTTGATACTGCTCAGGGAAATATGACAAGCTGTGCCACGAATGGAAGGGAAGAGAACCAACTCTCTGTTGCTGTACATTATGTTTTTATTAACTGAGACTCCACAAAACTCTATATTTATGAGATACCGATGAAAAATTATTAAATTATTCATCAGTGATAAGACAATTAAGAAGCAAACTAAGGAGCAAGTGGAAGCTTGGTCCTGAGGGAGAACAGCTGGTCTTCTCATTAAAACTATGTTTTGGCAGCAAAATACCCTCTGAACAGAGGGAACCTGCTGCTAAAGCAGCCTCAGAGTCATATTTAGGAGCAAGTGACAAAGACAGGCTGATGTGAGGAGCAAGGTGGTGCACTCTGGGTAGCAGTGTGTGGCTGGTGCAAGCCACACTCCCCCTGCTCCTGGCAAAGAGGTGAAGTGATTTTATTGCTATTTGGAGCCACAACATGACGTGGAAGCTGCCTCAGCCACTTTGTGCTGATGCACCGGACTACAAAGAAATTAACTTAGAGCTCAAGGAAAGATGTTCTTGGTAGCAAATCAGCTGAGAGCTGAGCACAGAGTCCAGCAGTGAGCATGGTGTCGGGTCACTGAGCCACCCCCTGCTCCTGCCTCACATCCCTGGTTCATCAAACTGCAAAGCTGCAGATCCCAAAGGGCACTGGGTCAGGGCATCCTGGGGAGTGTCCAGCAGGAGCAGCTCCTGTGCAGGATGTGCTGAACATGAGCACTGCCCATCTGCACAGGGGGCAACAACCACCCCTGGGCAGGAAGGGATATTCCACCTCTGAGGCTGTGATGGTGCAGGTGCTGAAAAAGGAGCTGCATGATGTTAGAGACATAGAAAGTCTTTCAAAGGTGGAGAAGAGGAGGAAAGGGAATGAGAAAGGGAAGAGAGACACAGCACTTTGGTGCAATGTTTTTTATGAAACTGAACCAGCACATGCAAAGAAAGTAGACCCTGCTCCAACAGGTTGGAGCATGGCCAGAGCTCTGAGTGGGTCTGAAAAACATCATGAAATACCATTGCTCCTTTCCTTCTCATCCCTCTGCTACCTACTATTTTTAGGATTGTGGGTTTTTTTAAGTTTGTGCTTTTTCTCATACTTTCCTTTTGTGGTTTTAATACTTCCCCTGTCCTGCCATCAATAATTCAGATTTGCCCCTTGGCTCCTCACCTCTTACAATCCATCCTCCAAGATCACCCACCTTAAACACTCAGTCAAACAAAAAAACACTGATAAACCAGCTCTCACCCACAGAAATGCAAAGGACCTCTTATGATTCCATTGCTGAAATACATAGTGACTAGTATGATCTGTGTTCTTTAAAGATAGCATTCTTAAAATATGTCTGCAGAAAAAAAAAACCCCAAACATTTCTTAGCAGCTGCTGAAATACGAAATCCCCACTCATTGGCATGCCTTGTTCTAGATGTTTGAGAATTTTTTTTAAATAAGATCAAGGTCCATAATTTTTTTTATGACATAGAAACACAAAATCAGATGCTCCATCCTGATTTTGGACAAACTTACTCCCTGGTTAGATAAAAAATTGGTAGGAGTTTTCCTGCTTTAATTCCATCCTCTTTCTGTATTTGCCCATGTGTGTGAAGTATCTTTAGTGCTGAAAGCAGAAAGACACAATAGGTTTTTTCCTAATCAAATAATTCTGCTTAAAATTGTTACTCCAATTCTTGCAAAGATTCAAACATCTTGCATAACTGGCAGGAATCCTGACATCCCTGCACAACACCAAATTACTCTCAGCCTGCTTCAAAACCTGATTGATCACAAAAAATATAACAATTGCCACTCCAGTCTTTCTGAACCTATTTGTTCACTTAGGTTAGCTGGCAAAAGAAGCATGTTAGCCTTTTCTCTGCTCCAGATACGTCATACCAAAGTGGGTTTTGCATAAAGAGAAATGGCATGCTACTATCTTTGTAACATTTTTAGAGCCTTGGTTATAAATACTTCAGATGATGCTCAGACAGAAACTCAAGTGATGCAGATTTCAGCTCTTCACATAAACAGCAGGGAGAGTTACAGATTTAGTTTGATTTGGACCTACACTAATTTACCCCAGATGATCAACAAAAAGGAGAGCATAGCTAAAATAAAATTTCTGATGGTATGGGATTTATACATATCACATTAAGATGTATGAGGTACGCAGAAATATCTGGACATTCACAGGTACTGGGTATAGAGCTACACCCAGGACAACACTCTGATGTACAAAAATAGGAGTGAATAACGAGGAGGTGAAGCAAAGAATCCTGCATGGGGCTCTTGGTGCGGCCAGGCTGGGCTGTTGGGCAGGTACAGTCCTGCCCTGGGAGAGCCTCGGGGCCCAGAGCCAGCACAGGGAGGGAAGAGGAGGAAGCAGGAATGTGGCTGGGGGAGAGGAGGAGGATAGACAAGGCAGTGCAGGATCCACTGGCTACACCTTCTTCAGCTGAGAGCGAGCTACAAAGGGACACAACCACAAGGGCAGAGCAGGAGGGTTGGGAAAAAAAGGAAATAAAATGGTGCAGAGCTCCAAGACAGTTGCATTTTTCTTCAGGCAAGATTTAGAGTGGAAAAAAAAATAGATGGAAACAACCAGGAGAACTGTGAAGAACAGGACAAGGGAAGCGCATGGGCAGGAGGAATGCAGTATTGAGCAGGGCAAATTCTGCTTCCCACTGCCTGCATACCTAGGGAGCTGTGCCACATAGAACCAGCTAAAATATTGTAGACATATCTGTATCTGCAATTACTTACAGATACAAATTGATTCCTTTTTGATTAGTGCCACAGATGTGAGCAGTTTGTCTTATGTAAACCTTCCCCTCAGACCAGTAATACCATCTTGTTTCCTAGTTCAGAGACATTGCTGCAAGCTCCTAAGACATATCCTTCTTAAATCTCAGCACTATTTCAGAGGGTTTAGAAAGCAGGCATCCACAGCTATGAATGTGTAAACCAGCAAATTAAAAAGAAACTTTCATGGACATATGCTTATTCTTTCACTATACATTTTGCAAATGTAACCTCATTTTCTTTCTCAAGAAGTAACAGTTTTTGCAAACAATGTTTCTGTTAAGGAAAAAACCAAACCCAAGATCTTAAACCATGTTAAAGAAATTATTTAAATTCTGCTACTTATTCTATTTGGAGGGCCAGCCTCACCTAAAGGAGAAAATACTAATAAAGGAATTCTTTTAACCCCAAACACTTCAAGATATCATTTCTAGAGTAAATCCTATTCAAAGCAACCAATGAAAAGACAAAATTAATATTTCTATATGTTATTCTTTACTCATAAAAACTCAGACTATTTTTTCCTAAGCTAACAAACTGAGCTGTCTCTTTTTTATGCATTAACAATTAATATGTGTTCTGCTTATAGACATCTGTAATGCTTTGGGCTGTATTTATGGGGTGATAATTGTCATTTTGAGACACAGAACACCAAGATGATAGAAAGACAGAGCTGAACTGTTCACTATCTAAGGGACAACACTGCTATCGTGTTCAAAACACTGCCCCAAGCAATGAAAAGTTTAATACATCTTTTTTTTCTACCGCTGTTGTCAGCTTCTATTTTTGCCTGTGGCTGAATGTGATTATAATCTGTTTCCAGTGCACAAGAAAACAAAGTGATCTAGAATATAATGAGTGGGGAACATTTTGGAGCCCTCCTGAGCTGCAGGATATTTCCAGCTGCTAGCAGAGCTGATAACGGACTTAATAGAGCTAATGATTTCTAATACCACTAACACAAGGCTATTTTCACAGTGGGTAAATAATGACTCTTTTGTTTTGAAAATAGTTAAGGAGTCATGTAGATGTTTGATAAGTACATGATACAGTATAAATGCTGCAATATTTGGGTAACTAATGGTGGATTACACCATAGCTAGAAGATAATATACTTTTGTATTTCCTTCTAAGAACTTAAAAGTTTATAACCCTGTTAAGACCAGTGTGACAGCAAGGAGATTTCACTGTAAGCAATTACAAGTAATGTTTTAATCTAAGCATAAAAAAGCATCCATTTGTTTCAGTGCACTGCATCTTTGTTTTTGCGTTGGTAATTAATATTACAAATCTTCACTAGAAATAAAATAAAAACTAATTGGGTAGTAAAAGAAATTTTCTTGAGAAATGAATGCAAAAACTGCATGGATAGGGCAAACTATGAATAGCACATATGTGTTCAGTGTTTTACTTGATCATGACTGCATGTTTCTGATGAGGATTAACAATATTTGCTTGGTTTCCTCCTTTCCCAGTGTGCAACCTGTGCTCCACATTCAAGGGCCTGTGCTTCCAACAAAGAGAATTCCCCTCCTTAGGCTGCAAGATTCCTTGCAGGTTTTTTTTTTTGTATGGTATTATACACAAAAGATTCCCTATGGTAAAAATGCATTTCTTCTTCCCTCTTCTCTCCAGAAGTTACCTTCCTATAGAGGCTGCACATAAGGACCTCCTATTGTTCCTTTAAGAAATTTGAACATTATTTCATATTAAGTTCATGGTGGCTGTAAGGAGTGTTTGGGACTTCCATCCTTCTCTCTGCAGCACTCCACATGCCCAGTGCCTCTTAAGTTTTGCTGCTTTTTGAGCTTTCTCATCTGTATCCAATCCCAAACAGCATTCCCTGGATGGGACCGTGCACACATCCCTCCGTCACCCAAATGGGTGCTGTCAATCAAGCTGCTAACAATCCAAACTTCTTGATGGGAACAAAGAAATGATGATAACTCTGATGAAGGCAAAAATGTAAGGTTTAAATAAAATAATTCAAGCTAGGCAGAGCTTTTCGAGTCAAAATGAAATAAATAAAAGGACTTACAGTCTGAACGGAGGATAATAAATTGTGTAATGCAATAAAGCAATATCTACCCATTATAAACTTCATAGATTTTAGGAAAGCAGATTATAACCCCCATTGTGATTCATTTTCACATATCTTGAAATATTACAGGAAGCAGGCAAAAATAATTAAATTTTCTAACTGTATTTCAAGGTATGGCTTCACTGGTTAAAGAAAATGCAAACTTAAGCAAAGAGTCTGATATAGCTGCTGGTGTCAAACTGCGAATGCAATCTCTTCTCTGGTTTGTTACTACCATTGCTTCATTATGAGAAGAAATTGTAGATTGGAACAACAGAAATATTTCATGGTCTAAGAGTTAATATTGGATTTTGTTTGTGCTGGTGATACAGCAGTTCTAAATGACAGGTCAAACATGCAAGGAACAGCACGAGATTGTTCCACAGCAAAAATAAATCAGGTTAAATATTGTGAAAAATACATCCAGTAGAGACTCTGGGTTTCAAATCAGGTTTTGTATCAGAAGGCTAAGAAATACAGGGTTTGTAAATTCACATATTTGACAGGCATGAGCAAGTCAATGAATTTAACCATAAGGAAACAATACCATGATCAAGTAATGTGACAACTGCAATCACTGACTTCAATGACTTGTTCAAATATTTATTCTCCCTTAGCAGAGAGACAGGGAAACAAGAAAGCCACCATATGCTAACACTTTCAGAAAATATTAGGTATCATATTAATTGAATTCCTAAACACTAATACTCAGAAATCCACCTTTTTTTT